>QJPP01004758.1:0-105921 GCA_003996215.1 Jaltomata sinuosa
CAGCAGGTAGGTTCTATGGAAGGACATTGCTCGTATACCTCTACTCTGTCGTATACCCTCCATTTGGCACACACAGCCCAAAGCCCCAGGCCCGTATGGAAAGGTCCATGCAGGTACCGGACCCTATACTAAAACTCAGTATTAAGACATGTCATCCGGAAGCAAGTCTGGGTTCAACATAGAGACTCAATCTCGAATATGCATGCCTAGACCCTGTCCAGGACTAAAGTAGTGGGAAAATATCTCAAAAACTCCTCAAAGGGTGCTTGGGCGTAACCGGGTCAAAACAGTATAAAGTCATCTCAAATGCTAGGTCTGACCGAGACTAAAATCATCCCAGTTTAGTAAAAAACTCAACTAGTACCCCGGCCCTGCCGAGTCTAGCGTTAATAGAAAAATTGGTGATATAAATCATAATTTATCCTTCTTTTACTCCAAGAAGATTCATAAGTTAAATCAAACCATTTTTAGTTCATTTCCTATCGAAACGGGCCCCCAGGGCCATGCAAGGTGTAGAAAACAATTCCAGTAAGCCCGAAGCCAAAACCATAGTAAAATATGGATAAATCCTCTTTATATGCATGGAAATGAATGATCAACACAAATAGTCGCCCAATAGCTCACAATCAACCTATCGTCCCTGCACAGGCCCACAGCTACTCAGCAAGCATAACCAGCCTAGAAGGATATTTTTATGTCCGAGACTCGCGGACATTCCCAATAACTCACCTTCTATGTTCCAGAGTCAACAAGGCCTCACAGGACCACAAGGGTAAATAAAATGTATCGGCAAGTACTACAAGCATCGGAGGAACAAAAGTAGGCGTACATGAATAAAGCGGTCAAGGTCTGTGGTACCATCCTAATAATCTAACCCAAGGATATCAGCTAGTAAAATTTTATCCGATATATGCTAATTCTAGGGAGTTTAGACTGTAACCTACCTGTCGTCCGATGACAAGCTCGAACCTCTCTGAAAAGCTCCGAAATAAAATCAACTCGAATTTGGGCTTGAATAACTTGACGTAGATAATCAATTTTCTTTCGGTAGTCAAATATAGCACTGGAATATTTATCCCAAAATTCTTCTTCCACGCTCCAAGTAAACTTATGAGCAACAATTATACACATATATGTAAATTATGCAGCAACTAAAGCCTAAAAAAATTAAGGAAAGAAACGAAAAAAGAATGAAGCATAAACTTGATTTGTTATAAAGTCATAGTGGAAGACCTTTTTCTGAAAGTGCTAAATTATATATATATATATATATATATACAACAAAACTCAGCCATTAGTCATCATTAAAGGTTATAATGGCACCACCCCACTAATTGCTAAGTGTTGTCTACACCCTCCACTTCCACGTGGAAGTGGAGGTGGCACCTTGAAAGAATTCTATCCTCTTATATATATACCTGGGTATTGCATAGGTTCGTGGTAAAATAAATATAACTTTTTGAATATATCATAATAAATAAAAAATTATTTCAAATAGAACCTACTATATTATAATAATAAATTTCAACATAACTAGGTTTACTATCTCTGTTAAAATATTACAATTTATAAAAACCTTATAAAATAAATACATACACAAATATATCATAACAAAAGTATTTTTCATAGACATTTAAAATATTTTAGGAAGGCAATAAAAATATAACTTTTTATTACATTCAACTTTTAAATAAAATATTTTCAAATACGCGCGATGTTAATAAAATTCTCAAATGAAATCACCCCATTCTCGGGAATGAAACGACACCACAATATCAGGATTGTACTTTCCACAAGGCTTGCTGAGGTCATACGATCGCAAATCACTATCACACGATTTCGATAATCAGCTTCTATGGCCCAGCTTTAAAACAAGGAAATGAAAATAAAGACAAAATGAATGGCCAGGGCGCTGAACCACCGGTCCCAGCAAGCCATAAATGACTTAGGGCCGCTACAGGCAAGCTCTAACAATACAAGGAAAGCGTACACGCGAAAATGAATGGAAGAGTCATTACATCATCCACTACTAAAAAGGACTTTCGTCCTCGAAAGTAAAGGACAAGGAAGTACCTGAAGGCTCAAATAGTTGCGGATACCAAGCCCGCATATCTCTCTCGGTCTCCCAGGTAGCCTCCTCAACTGGATGGTGCCTCCACTGAACCTTAACAATCGGGATCACCCGAGACCTCAATCTCCTGACATCTCTGGCCAAAAAAGCTACCGTCTCCTCAACAAAGGCTAAACTCTCATCCAACTGCACTGAATCCCACTACAACACATGAGACTCGTCTGGAACATACCGCCACAACATCGATACATGGAAAACCGAGTGCATAGCTAAAAACATCAGAGGCAAAGCTAACTGATAGGCAACACTACCAACCCTCTGGAGAATCTCAAATGGCCCAATGTACCTGGGGCTAAGCTTGCCCCGCCTACCAAATCTCATCACGCCATTCATGGGTGATAAACGGAGAAACACCAAGTCAACAACACTAAACTCCAAGGCATGAAGTCTACGATCAGCATAACTCTTCTGCCTGCTCTGAGCTGCCCAAAGTCTGTCCTGAATCACTCGGACTCAGTATAAGGAATCTCGAAGCAAATTTGTACTCTGTGTCCTAGACTCAAAACCATCAAACTAACCAGTCTCATGTGCTCGAACTTAACCTGCTGACAGTTCAAGCATCGAGATACGAACTCCGCGATGTCCCGCTTCATGCCACTCCACTAGTAAATCTATCTCAAGTCTCTATACATCTTCGCCGCACCAGGATGAATGAAGTATCTAGAACAATGTGCCTCATGAAGTATCAACTGAATCAAATCTCCAACCCTCGGAACAAAAAGATGACTCGCAAACCTCAGAATACTATCAGAACCCAAGGTAGCCTGGCTGGCCTCACCCCGAACTACCTGATCACGAAGGTCACACAAACTTTGATCCTCAAATTATCGGCTTTGAATCTAATCAACTAGAGTAGAACAAACCTCAACACTGGCAAGAACTCTGCTAGGATCCGACAAGTCAACCCTAACCAAACGGTTAGCCAAAGACTGAATATCCAAGGCCAACGGTCGCTCAAAACCTAAAAGTGAAGCTAGGCTGCCCATACTCACCGCCTTCCGACTCAAGGAATCTGCTACTACGTTTGCCTTTCCCAGATGGTACAAAATAGTGAAGTCTTAGTCTTTCAGCAACTTGATCCATCTCCTCTGCCTCGAGTTCAGCTCTCGCTGACTCGTAATGTATTGAAGACTATGGTGGTCAGTGAATATCTCACAATGAACTCCATATAAATAGTGTCTCCAGATCTTGAGCACGAAAACTACTGCCGCCAACTCCAAGTCATGGGTGGGGTAGTTGCGCTCGTGAACCTGCAGCTGCCTCGACGCATATGCTGTCACTTGACCCTGCTGCATCAACACACATCCAAGACCAACCCCAGAAGCATCACAATACATGGAGAAGCTCTGACCCTCTACCGGCAAAGTCAAAACTGGAGCTGAAGTCAATAAGGCCTTAAGCCTCTAAAAGATATCCTCGCACTGATCCGACCACTGAAATGGGACACCTTGCTAGTCAGTATAGTCAAGGGTGTTGCTATGGAAGAAAATCCTTGAATGAACCGTCTGTAGTAACCTTCTAACCCAATAAAGCTGTGGACCTCAGTAACAGTAGTAGGTCTAGGCCAATCACAAACTGCTGAAATCTTTCTCGGATCAACCCTAATCCCATACTTAGACACCACGTGCCCTAGGAATGCAACTGACTCAAGCCAAAACTCGCACTTTGAGAACTTGACCTAAAGCCGATGATCTCTCAAAGTTTGGAGTATAACCCTCAAGTGTTGCTCATGCTCATCTCTACGCTGTGAGTATACCAAGATGTCATCTATGAAAACTATCACAAATGAGTCCAAATACGGGCCAAGCACCCTATGCATCAAGTTCATAAAGGTTGCGGGGGCATTAGTCAACCCAAAATACATCACCAGGAACTAATAATGGCTATAACGTGTCATGAATGCTGTCTTAGGGATGTCCTCCACCCTAATCCTCAACTGATGGTAGCCGGACCTCAAATCAATCTTCGAAAACACGGCTGAACCCTGAAGCTGATCAAACAAGTCATCAATCCTCGGCATCAGATACCTATTCTTCACTGTCACCCTATTCAGCTACCGATAATTAATACAAATCCGCATCGACCCATCTTTCTTCTTCACAAACAGAACATAAGCACCCAAAGGCGGCACACTCGGTCTAATAAAACCCTTAGCTAATAGATCCTAGAGCTGCTACTTAAGCTCCCTCAACTCAGTAGGAGCCATATGGTAAGGAGAAATAGAAATGAGCCTGGTGCCCGATTTTAACTCAATAGCAAAATCAATATCTCTCTCAGGTGGAAGGTCTGACAGGTTGGTAGGGAACACATCTAAGAAATATCTAACCATAGGAATTGACTCAGGGGAAGAAAGGTCGGCACTAGCATCTCGAACATATGCTAGATAAGCTAAGCACCCATGGGAAATCAACTTCCTAGCTCGAAGACAAGAGATGATACCAGATGGTGCATGGCTAACAGAACCCTACCACAAATTCGAGGATACACCGGGAATGGCTATGGTAACGGCCTTGGCATAACAATTGAAAACTGCACAGTGAGGGGATAACCAGTCCATGCCAAGTATCACATCAAAATCTAGCATATCAAGGATCATCAGATCACCCCAAGTCTCTGAATCACCAACATATATCATATAAGACCTCACAATCCAATCCACTACTAAAGAATCTCCTACTGGGGTCAAAACAGAAACATGCACAGATAAAGGCTCACTAGCCAACCCCAAACAAGGCACAAAGTAGGAGGATACATATAAACAAGTAGATCCAGGATCAAACAAAGCCAAAGCAGAATGAAGGCACACTGAAATCATACCTGTGATCACAGCATTTGAGGCCTCTGCCTCTGGTCTCCTAGGGACCGCGTAAAACTGACGACGACCTCCACCTGCCCGAC
Source organism: Jaltomata sinuosa (assembly GCA_003996215.1). NCBI lineage: Eukaryota > Viridiplantae > Streptophyta > Magnoliopsida > Solanales > Solanaceae > Jaltomata > Jaltomata sinuosa. The sequence continues at coordinate 5,030 of QJPP01004758.1, forward strand.
TGCCACCCTACAACCTACTCTACCATGCAGAGCACCACCTCTACCATGACCACCACCCCCTCTAACCGGTGGATGAAATGATCGAATGGGCTGAGTCGGCTGAGCTACGGGCTGAACTGTACCCCTCTGGGGGCAATCTCTAGCAAAATGGCCAACAACACCACAATCATAGCAAGCTTAACCCCACTGAGGGCAATCCCTAGCGTAGTGACCGCTAACACCACAATAATAATAGGACCCTGATGGCCCACCCTATCGAGACGAACTAGCTGGACCTGTGTGACCACCCTGGCCTGATGCCTCAGAATTAGTACCTCTCGAAGACTGCCCCTGCTCAAACTGAGAACTACCCAAAGTCTGAAGCAAAGCCGGAACTGGTCTACTAGTCTGACCTTGATGCTGCTGTGGCTGATGACCCCGGCACCACTGGCCCGAACCTCTACCACCCTGTCGAGAACCACTGAAGCTACCCTAATAATGAGGCCTCTTATCCCTAGCCCCCTGATCATGTTGATGCTAGTCTTCCACAGTACGGGCATAATCTCCAATAGCCTGAAAAGATCGACCACTAGCAACTAATATCTTGGCTGGTTCTCTCAGCTCTGTCTGCAACCCCCAAACAAATCTGCGAACCCTGTCCGGCTTAGTAGGAATGATCATAGCCCCAAATGGATCAAGCTGATAGAAACGGGTGTCATACTCAGATACAGACATGTGCCCCTGCATAAGTCTAGTAAACTTCTCCCGGCGACACTCACGATCACTCTAAGGCAAGAACTTGGCCATAAAGGCGTCATAAAACTCAGACCAAGTCAATGGAGGTGACGATGGTGGTCTGCAAGCAACCTGGGCCCTCCACCATAACTTCGCTGGGCCCTCCAACTGATAGGTAGTATAAGTAACCCCGTGAGTCTCCAACAAACCCAAATGATGCAATAACCCCTCAAAGGTAGTAATAAAGTCATGTGGGTCCTGTGCAGAAGTACCAGCAAACCTCGAAGCTGCTAATCTCAAAAACCTACCCAATGCCTTCTGCTCTGACTCTGTCATAGCTGGGAAAGGAGCAAGAGGTTGGCAACTGATGGGACTGGAATGACCTCCACACGGGGAGCCGCAGAAGCAGGCTTTGCTCCTGAACTCTGTGCACCCAAGGCTTCCTCCTGAGCGAATGTCTGTTCTACCTCAGAAGGCCGCTCTCCAATCATACACAAAAGTTGTAATAGTAAACCCTGAATACCTGAAGACTGAGCTGGGACTAAAGCTGGCACAGAAGTGGGTGTTGGAGCTGGTACTGGAGCTAGTGGTACCTGGGCTGCCCCCTGGTCCACATGTGCTTCTCGGGAATTGACTCTGGCTCATACTCATGCTCGGGCTCGTCCTCAACTCTAGCTGCTCTGGGATGGCCTCTACCTCTACGACCTCCCAGACCCCTAACTGGTGTCGGGGGCGCTGGAGTGGAAGGCTCTCCCATGCCAGATGTTGACGCTCTCATACGAACCATCTTCAAAAGAATGAAGTAGATCAAATGAGATTTCAAGAAACTTCAAGGGTGCTACGCACAATACAGAAGCAATGAAAGAGTCATATTTCCTAAGATGTCACTATAGCCTCCTGAAGATTGAGTACGGACGTCTCTGCCCCGATCCGCAGGACTCTACTAGACATTAGCTCTTATACCGATGACACCAGTGAACCTAGAGCTCTGATACCAAGTTGTCACGATCCGATTTCTCAGTCATGATGGCACCTACAACCCCCAGTAGGCGAACCAATTCTTGTATCCCAGAACGGTTAGTAATGGGCTACTATCTAATCGACAAGCAAAAGAATACATAAAATAGGTAGAAGCAAGGGATACATAAGATAAAGAAAATAACAACAGGTGTATATATAGGCGCCGAAACCAACCCAAGACCTGGTATCATAGTATAGAGCCGAATCTACATGTCAGAAGTACGAAAGGATCCAAAATAATATATACATCAATGTCTCTGAGTGGTAGTAGAGTACATAAGAAAAAGATAAACTGAAAGTTAAGCTCCAGTCGCCAAGAGATCACCCTCGGTCTAGAATATCACAAAAGCAGCTCATCGCACGAGTCCCCGATGAGCTAATGGTGATGGCCCACCCTAGGATCTGCACCAGAAGATGTAGAGTGTAGTATGAGCACCAAATGCAAAGCATAAGGTACCCAGTAGGTATCATAGGCCGACTGGGCACATATAAGATAAAAGAGTAGTAACAAACAAAATAGAAGCAAGTGGTCACAGGAATCAATGAAAAGTACACAGGATCTAGCCAGAGGGAAGACAACAAAACAACATACAAGGCTAGCAAGTAGAATATATACACAACAGGCACAGGTGAAAGTAAAAAAAGACGCATATGGGATCCTTGCAATAACAGTATATACATAATAAGTTCTAGAAGTGGACGGTATACCGATAACCTCAAGTACAAGGAAAGAAAGAGAAAAATAAAGGTAGGCATGCTCGGAAAGAGGAACCAATAACCCTACTACTAATACAAATCTCAAATACAACAAGTAATAATTTGACCGTACATAATCATAAGCATAATTGTAATAGGGGATAACACCGCGAATAAGTAACAAGAGGCTACCTACAGTCCTCCGACCGCCCATACAACCAAGGAACGCAAACAAGTGAAAACAAAACCCTCCGATCGCTCATACAATCGGAGAGTACACTCAACAAATAGCAAACAAGGGTGGAACCTCAAACACTGGATGATATGAAGTATGATAACCTCAAGGTAGGATAGAAACTCTGCGTGTACCTCCTCCGGTGAAGATCGGGCCCAGCAGGTAGGTTCTATGGAAGGACATTGCTCGTATACCTCTACTCTGTCGTATACCCTCCATTTGGCACACACAGCCCAAAGCCCCAGGCCCGTATGGAAAGGTCCATGCAGGTACCGGACCCTATACTAAAACTCAGTATTAAGACATGTCATCCGGAAGCAAGTCTGGGTTCAACATAGAGACTCAATCTCGAATATGCATGCCTAGACCCTGTCCAGGACTAAAGTAGTGGGAAAATATCTCAAAAACTCCTCAAAGGGTGCTTGGGCGTAACCGGGTCAAAACAGTATAAAGTCATCTCAAATGCTAGGTCTGACCGAGACTAAAATCATCCCAGTTTAGTAAAAAACTCAACTAGTACCCCGGCCCTGCCGAGTCTAGCGTTAATAGAAAAATTGGTGATATAAATCATAATTTATCCTTCTTTTACTCCAAGAAGATTCATAAGTTAAATCAAACCATTTTTAGTTCATTTCCTATCGAAACGGGCCCCCAGGGCCATGCAAGGTGTAGAAAACAATTCCAGTAAGCCCGAAGCCAAAACCATAGTAAAATATGGATAAATCCTCTTTATATGCATGGAAATGAATGATCAACACAAATAGTCGCCCAATAGCTCACAATCAACCTATCGTCCCTGCACAGGCCCACAGCTACTCAGCAAGCATAACCAGCCTAGAAGGATATTTTTATGTCCGAGACTCGCGGACATTCCCAATAACTCACCTTCTATGTTCCAGAGTCAACAAGGCCTCACAGGACCACAAGGGTAAATAAAATGTATCGGCAAGTACTACAAGCATCGGAGGAACAAAAGTAGGCGTACATGAATAAAGCGGTCAAGGTCTGTGGTACCATCCTAATAATCTAACCCAAGGATATCAGCTAGTAAAATTTTATCCGATATATGCTAATTCTAGGGAGTTTAGACTGTAACCTACCTGTCGTCCGATGACAAGCTCGAACCTCTCTGAAAAGCTCCGAAATAAAATCAACTCGAATTTGGGCTTGAATAACTTGACGTAGATAATCAATTTTCTTTCGGTAGTCAAATATAGCACTGGAATATTTATCCCAAAATTCTTCTTCCACGCTCCAAGTAAACTTATGAGCAACAATTATACACATATATGTAAATTATGCAGCAACTAAAGCCTAAAAAAATTAAGGAAAGAAACGAAAAAAGAATGAAGCATAAACTTGATTTGTTATAAAGTCATAGTGGAAGACCTTTTTCTGAAAGTGCTAAATTATATATATATATATATATATATACAACAAAACTCAGCCATTAGTCATCATTAAAGGTTATAATGGCACCACCCCACTAATTGCTAAGTGTTGTCTACACCCTCCACTTCCACGTGGAAGTGGAGGTGGCACCTTGAAAGAATTCTATCCTCTTATATATATACCTGGGTATTGCATAGGTTCGTGGTAAAATAAATATAACTTTTTGAATATATCATAATAAATAAAAAATTATTTCAAATAGAACCTACTATATTATAATAATAAATTTCAACATAACTAGGTTTACTATCTCTGTTAAAATATTACAATTTATAAAAACCTTATAAAATAAATACATACACAAATATATCATAACAAAAGTATTTTTCATAGACATTTAAAATATTTTAGGAAGGCAATAAAAATATAACTTTTTATTACATTCAACTTTTAAATAAAATATTTTCAAATACGCGCGATGTTAATAAAATTCTCAAATGAAATCACCCCATTCTCGGGAATGAAACGACACCACAATATCAGGATTGTACTTTCCACAAGGCTTGCTGAGGTCATACGATCGCAAATCACTATCGCACGATTTCGATAATCAGCTCCTATGGCCCAGCTTTAAAACAAGGAAATGAAAATAAAGACAAAATGAATGGCCAGGGCGCTGAACCACCGGTCCCAGCAAGCCATAAATGACTTGGGGCGGCTACAGGCGAGCTCTAACGATACAAGAAAAGTGTACACACAAAAATGACCAGAAGAGTCATTACAACCCGTCCCTTAATCGACATTACAACCCATAAAAATCCTTTGATACTACAATTTTGATACTTTGTTAATAGAGTATTACACTAAGGGAAAGCCTATGGTATGTCTTGTATGCATAAAACTTTCTTTGAGAGAGTGAGCGAATTTCTTATCTATATGCCCCATTTTGAATATGTATGTATGATGTAGGCAATGGGCATCTCTCTTAAATATAAGGGAACAAAATGGTGACAATTTGGTGTACTAATGATGGATATATTCACACATGATCATGTTGGCCTTATTTTTCATGAAGAGTCAGTTTTAGAGATTGTTTGGTTTAAATGAAGCGTCTGTGAAAATATAATTGATGTATGCGTGTTGAGTGGATTATGGGTCATGATTAAACTGTCTAGCTAACTTGGGTGTGAGTAGACCTGTTCAATTGGTATCATAAGATGTTAAATTTGTAAGGAGTATAGTGATTTTTTCGAGGACGAACAAAGGTTTAAGTGTGGGATAGATACGCCCGCTTGCCTTGTTTATCCATGTTTTAGCCTTATTTTGAGGGTAAAAGTCATGTATATCCTTATGATTTTTTGCATATTCGTGATGATGAGCTAATATATATGATTAGATGCTTTGCAGAGAAAATATGGAGAAAACAATCCATGAGAGCTAAAATGGAAGGTGTAAAGCTTTGGAGAGAAGTCTAATGAAGTTCGGGGAGAAAAAGAGAGCAAAAGAAGAAAATTGGACTATGGCGCATTGGTGGCGCGTCGCCCCTGCCCCAAAACTACAGAGGGCCATTCTTGGCGTATTGGTGGCGCATCGCGCCGGGGACCCAACCCAAATTTTTTTTAGCTTTCTTCTACTCCAAATCCAAGTAGAAAAAGGGGTTATTTTCCTCATACTCTATAAATACATCCCCAATCACGATTTTTATATAACTTTTGACCTAGAAAGAGCTAGGAACTGCCGTGGAGGTCGAAGAATTTTGGTTTATTCTTTTTTTCTCCTTTATTATTTATTTTTGCATTTTTCTTTTGGATGAATAATTATAATTGCTCCATGTCTATGTGGAGTTACACTTCTCCTTCTAGGATTATGGTAGCTTTATGATTGTTGTAGTAAACTCTTGATCTGATTCTTAAGATTATCATATTAGTTGTTCTTATATTTTTGTGCTTACTATTTTAATGCTTAACTACCATTAAAATAAATCTATAGTCTCTTTGTGAACTTGAAAGAAGAATCATCGGGATAGAACGGGGAATATACGGAGGAAAATCTCTCTTTTGTAACGTAAAGAGTAGATTTGCGACTAGGATAGGAATATACCTAGAACACCTTGCTTGGTTATGAAACGGGAAGACATATAAATGCGTTCAGAATAGAATATCATATCCCCGCTCAACGATGTAGTTGTGAGACTATTCTGGATAGACGATTAGAGGCTCGGAAGACCATAATCATGTCATCAACCCGTAAATTAACAATTAGATAAACAAGAAAGTCAATGAAATTGCTTACTCAACATGATTGTTAGAGAATTCATAATCTTAGATCGATTTCATCACATTGATTACGTGAAAATCTGCTCTTTATTTGATTAATTATTCATTAGTTAACTTTTTCTTTTTATTTCTAGATTAGTTAATCATAAATTTATCTTTGGATTTCTACGCTTGAATAAATAATTAGAACTAGTTTAATTTAGTAAAATAGTTAATCGACAGGTCCCTGTGGGTACGATATCTGGACTCTCAATCCTATATTACTTGTACGACTGCGTACACTTGCGTGTGCATTAGGACGCAAATAGACTGTTGCAGCAATGTCCATCTTGTACACTCCAGCTCCTTTGCTATTCCCTTTACAAAATGTTTGAGCCCAAAAAGTACTTCTTCCTGCCAACCTTGCTTGTTTCTTTGCATGCTTCAAAATTGCTTGCCATATGCTACCTGAAACTGGATAGCTAAAGAATAAGTATTGCAATGATTCATCTTCTGCTTCACAGAGTGGGCATTTCAATTCTATATCTTTCTTCCATTTAACTACTCTGTCATTTGTTTACAATCTACCATTGACAGCTAACCACAGTATAAACTTCAATTTTGTCATCCTTTGTTATTGCATATAAGTTTCCTCCAACCAACTCTGGGGTATCTTCCCTGTAAAATTTGATACATCCTTTTAATAGAGAACTATTGCATATTCAAAAGGTTTTGTATGGTGATGCCAACCTCCTCTAAATATTTCTTGGCTTTAAAGATCTTCTGTATCATCATGATGCTGTCCTAGGAAATCCTCTAAATTCTTTCCCCTTTTTTTTTTTGAATTAATGAAGTGTGTTTTCATAAGTGACTTTATTTCAGTAATTAAAAATATACTTGTATGAGTGTTATTTAATGACATTTACTCCTCGTTTTAACTTATGTCATGATATTTAATTGGGCATAAAATTTAAGAATAATTTTTTTTTTTTATAATTTGTGATCTAAAAATAAAATATAAAATATTTATGTGCTTATAATAGTTAATAAATCATGTCACTAATGATGAAAAAAAGTTTAATAAATATTACATGAATTAAAGGAGAATAATATTTTTCTTCAAATCTATTTGCTCTTTGGGTGTGTTCGGTATGGAGGAAAATATTTTCTATTTGCTCTTTGGGTGTGTTCGGTATGGAGGAAAATGTTTTTCAAGGAAAATATTTTCTAGGAAAACAAATTGTTTCTTACTTATTTTCTTGTGTTCCGTATGTAAGTGGGAATTTTTTTCTAAAAGTATTTGTATATATTTAACACAAAATAATGAGAACGAATAGGGTAAGGAGGGTGGGATAAGAAAAAAAATTTAAAATATATTTTAAAAAATAATTTTTTAAATTCTTTAAAAAAAAAAATTCTCCCATTTTTTTTTGGGAAGGGGGGGGGGGTTGGTAGCGGGGGGGGGTAGGGAGGAGGGTAAGAAAAAAGTTTTTTGATTTTTTTTTAAAAAGCAAATTAAAAATTTGGGGGGGGGGGGGGGGGGGTTGGCTGAGGGGGGCTAGGGGAGTCAGGGATAAGAAAAAAATTATTTTTTTTAAAAAAACAAATTAAAAAAAAATTAAAATTTTTTTCAGAGGGGGGGAGAGGGGGAGGTAAGAAAAAATTTAAATTTTTTAAAAAAACAAATTTAAAAAAAAATTAAATTTTTTTGGGGTCGGGAGGGGAGGGGGGGTAGGGGGAAGAGGGGGAGGTAAGAAAAAAAAATAGTATTTTTTTGGGCTGGGGGGGGGGGGGCTGGGGGTAGGGGTAGGAGGGGAGAGGGATAAGAAAAAAGTTTTAATTTTTTTCAAAAAAACAAATTAATAATAAATTAATATTTTTTTTGGGGGGGGCGGGGCAGGGGATAAAAATCTTTTTTTGTTGGATGAGTGGTTTTGTGAGTGGTATGAACATTGCAACTTATTTTTCCTTTTTTGATTAAGAAAGTCATTTTCCTTACTTTGAAGGAATTTGTTTTCCTAGGGAAAATATTTTCCAAAATTTTTTAGCCAAACAAATATGAGAAAATAGAAAAACATTTTCCGAAAAATATTTTCCCCATACCGAACACACCCTTTGACTATGAATATGTGGTGTCTATGCATGTAAGACATCTTTCTTCGTCTCAACAATGACCTATGCAAAAGATGAATGTTGATCATATATTATATACTAGATATAAAGAGTCGGTGTATGTTATTTTTATTCCAATTTATGTGATACAAATAAAATTTAAAAAATTGATCAAATTTTTTGTATAATTTTAAATATTTCAAGTTGTTAATTACTGTGATTTATAATATTTTTTACATAAATTTTGCATAATAATGTTATTCTCTCTGTCCTAATTTACGTGGAACTGATGAAATATAGAGAGTCAACCCAAATTTTTAATATAGTTTTTAGATATTCTATAAGATACTTTCTCCGTTCTTTTTTAGTTGTCATAATTTTTTTTAGAGTCAAATAATATGAAGTTTGACCAATATTTTAATAAGTATTTTTTAATCATATTGATATGAGAAAAATTACAATTTATAGTACTTTTCGTATAGTTTTTTAATATATAAATTTTAATCTTAAAATATTAAATTAATCTAATTTAATTGAACTTTGAAAATTAGTCATTTTGACTTTTAAAAAGTGCAACATGACAATTAAAAAGGAACGGAGGGACTAGTAAACTTCCAATGTGGGTATAATAGATGTGTGATGAATCATACCTGAAATATAGTGGCGAGACTAGAATATTATACTGATTTTATGTTATATTTACTGATTTTTAAATTAATAAACATATATATAACGGTCATTCTCATTATCAAGCTTAATATAGAAACATTTAAAAAAATTACACAATGATTTTTGGAATAAGTTAAATTGTACTTAATTATAGTGTTAAAATTAGGTACGTATCTGTAACTTTAAAAAATATAAAGGTTCATGAATTTCAGCAGAAGCTCAGCTAGAAACTGATAATTGTGAATATACTAGTGACGAGAAGTCCATACAATATTTGTTCACAATGTTATTTTATTAAATAGTGTTAATTAAATAATTTAAATTTTTTATCTAAAAATAAATTATATATATTTGTGGTAGTAAATAATCTCATTAAGTGTAAAATAAATATTTGATAAATATTATTAACATTGATAAATTTTAAGTGATATTGATTAAATAATTTTAAATTTTTAATCTAAAATAAGCTATATATATTTGTGCGATAGTAAATCATCTCATTATGTACAATAAATACCTAATAAATATTATTAACAATTTAACAGTGGTAAATTTTAAGTGGTATTGATTAAATGATTTTAAATTTTTGAACTAAAATAAATTATGTATATTTGTGTAGTAGTAAATTATTTCTTCTTTTTTTTTTTTGAAAATCTGATGTGAGGGGTCAACTAGGATCAAAGATGTCCATAATTGAAGCATTTTTCTTTATCGACTGTCGATTTTTTTACTCAAAGTAGTTACAAAATTTACACAAATACCAGCTTTATTCAGATTAATAAAGCTATAACTAAAGGGTATGAACTTAAAACTAAAGAATTTAGCTTAAATAAGTCCTATAATTTTAAAAATATTGTACCTTTTTTTTCGGGCACAAAAATTATTAGATTAAAGTGAAATAAAAGAAACTTTTTTAAAAAAAACCCTTGCTGAAGCAGGCACGTCAATAAACGGTTGCCTGCTTCAGCTCAATTCTCTCTTATTATATAATTAAGAAGAATAAGATAAGATCCAATTTTTCAATTTTTTGGATTTCTTGGAATTTCCTTTTCCTGTTCCCGGTGGTATCAAAATGCCGGTATGTCTGGATGTAACAATCCTCATAGTGATTTTTGACTTTTGGTATATTTTAGCTATTTTAACTCTCTTCATAATTGTATCATCGTGTTCGTAGTTTGCGGGAATAGGCGGCATGGTTTCCGAGGTGGTTGGTTGGTTGATAATTATGCAAGTTTTTCTTTTTGAAAGGTTAAAAAAAGCTGATATAGTTGACTTTAGTCAACATCTGTATAATTTGAGCTCATATCAAAATTTCTTCAGCACCATCAGCTCTGAAACGTCATTTTTGGGTTAGTAGGACTATTGGTTTGGGTTCAAAGACATTTGGACGAGTTTTAGAAGTGTTTTTAAGTTTTGAGAGTTGAAAACTTAAGAGAGTTGACCAAAGTCAACATTCGAGGTTAGAAAGGTTATTTTTGAATTTCGGCGATTCCACTAGGTCCGGAGGGTTACTTTTGGTCTAATTGAATGTTTGGTTCAGTTTTCGAGGCTTCGAAATGAGTTTTGAGTCGTTATCTGAAAATTAGAAGGTTTCTAAGTCAAGAGTTGACTTCGATCAACATTTGGTTAAGATGATCTCGTTTGGGTGTTTTGATGATTCCATCATATCCGAAATGTGTTTTACAACTGGTTTGGTCTATTGGTTTGGTCTATTGGTTTGTGTCCAGGAAGTCTCGGACGAGTTTTGGGTACTCGTTCGGAGTTTGGAAGTTTATCATTGTTGGGTTTTAGTAGTGTTATCTGAATCGAATGAGCTCCATTTGGTGTTTGGATGGTACCATTAAATCCGTATTAAAATTTTGGAACCAACGCAAGAAGAATTATCACATTTCATATCTGTATGAAGAAGTTATGTCATTTTTAGTGAAACATAATATTGTTGGTACTGGTGTACTGCACGAGCGGAATAGGGCCGCACTAGCGGACCCGCAGGTGCGTAAATGGGTCCGCAAGTGCGGCACTACTGAAGCAAAAAATGTCCGTTGTTGCGAAAATCGCTGAGTTTAAGTCACTAATCACACCTATTTTGTATTTTTGACATTTTGAGATCTAGGCAGCTCCGATTGAGGTGATTTTCGATCCGTTTTTCTCGTACAATCACGGGGTATGTGTTTCTAACTTCATTTTGTTCATTTACAAAGATTATACTTTTTATTTTTCATGATTTTTATTCACAAGTCGAGATTCGAAACCTCTAAAGTTTATCAAATCAAAAATTCTTCATTTTAGGATCAATTTGTGATGACTTTTCGTTGATTTTTGAAAAACTAAGGTCCTTAATGTATGAGAAATCTAATTTTAGCATAAATTTATTGAGACTTTCTCGTTTTAAATCGCGTTTGAACTTTGAAATTTGGGGTTTTCCCGGAGAGAGTTAAAGTTTGATAAATTAATAATTTCAAGCTCGATTTTTATCTCGTTTTTGATAAAATTTTATATTTGAACTCCTTAAGCTTTGAGTAAATTGATTTTCTAATAAAATTTCAGTTTTGTTCTTGTGGGTTTGAAGTTGACTTTTGGGTTGACTTTTTGGATCCGGTTTATAACCTTAGCAATATGGGTATCGTTGGACTCGTGATTACGCTTAGAACTTGTTCTTGATAGAGTAATTGCATTTGGAGACTCTTCGTAAAGGAAAGGCCTAGGTGTGATCTTGTAAAGATTGATGTTCAACTTCGAGGTAGGTTATGGCTTAACTTTCTCCAGACTTTGCTTGGGTGAAGAATTATCGTGTAAAGCATCGTATGGGTTGGGTGAAATTGTGGTTATGAGTACATAATTAGTTGATTTATCATTCTGAAGCCCAAATTGGAGCTTGTACTGTATGGGTGAAAAAGGAACTTAGACTCTTGATCTGAGATTGAGTCTCATAGTCGGTGTTTATAAACTTATTATGATTCAGAGATTTTAGTCATATTTATTATATTTGGATTTGACTTATTATTTTGAGCATGTATATTCGTTCATCTTATGAAATATTTGAGAGTGCATAGAGAGGAAAAACTAATGTATTTATGAGTGATCTGATGCGTTTGCCGGATGGTGAGGAAATAATATTTTTTTGAGTGATCCAATGTGTTTGCCAGATGGTGAGGTATGATACTATTGAGTGATTTCGAGTGATTATATATGGACCTCGCGAGTTCCCCGTGAGTACTGTTCTGGAGCGATATATGCTCAGAAGGTGTATACGGTAGACATTGGTCATTGCATCTCATTCATATCATTGCATTATATTATCATTTTGATTATTGTTGCGATTGAGATATATCGTGTTATTTTTGATATTAAACTGCTGGAACTTTTCTGCGTGCAGGATTATTTTAGTATTCTTTTTCCAATATAGTAACTACTTAAGCTCGATCGACCTATGATTCCTATTGAGTATAAGTGGACCGTACTCACCCCTACTTTCATGCATCCTTATGATGCAGATTCAGGTACAAATGGATCCCGCGATTAGAGTTCATGCTATTTGATATCTTTGAAGCTGCGGTGAGCTCCTGTGTTCGGAGGCTATCCCGGTTTCCTCTACTATTTATCTATGTTTCCTTTACTTTCTCAAACAATATTTTAGTATTTGGTTAGGATATTATGTACTTAGAGTTGCTCTTGTATTCGTGACAGCTGAGTGTTGGGATGTATTAGAGCCTACTATTCGATTTTATTTTCATAATCTTTGATTTGAGTTGTTATTAGTTAATTGCTGTGTTTTATGCTATTTTATTTATTTCTAAGTTGCTTGTGTTTGTTAAATTAGGCTTACCTACCATGGTTGGGTTGGGGTAGGTGCCATCACAATTCTTGAAATTTTGGATCGTGACAAGTTGGTATCAGAGCGCTAGGTTCACCAGTCTAATGAGTGCAAGAGCTATATCGAATAGAGTCTTGCGGATCAGTGTAGAGATGCTTGTTATCTATTCTCGAGAGGCTATAGGACTTTAGAAAATTTTATTTTCTTAATTTCTTATTGTGCATTCTTGGTCCGGTCTAACTCTTAAAGACATCCTCATTCCATTCTCTCACTTATAGTGAGGATATATTCTGGGATTCACACACTTATAGTTGGGGATGGCATCGTGTAATTTGGTGCAAGACCTGGTACTAAGAAGGCAGTGGTAGACTACCGAGGAGGATTTGTAGCCAGATTCAGACTATATCTATGATTTGAGGATGGGTAGAGTAAGGTTGTGTTTCAGATTATGCATTCTGGGGGTATTCTTATAGAAATGTGAACAATTGTTTGAAGCTCATGAACATCTTATATTCTATGGTTAGTTTTTGGCAGTTGAAGAGTATATATGTGGTAGAGACGGTATATGTAATGGTGTTGATGATTGAAAATGAAATGACTCAAGGAAAAAATTGATTATAAGCGTGGTGACTTTGGAGACTATAGTTAAGAAAGTTTGTCATGACAAGAATGGGTTGCTCAATGTATGATGAGAACGAAGATGCTTCAATAGAGATCAGAATTTCTACTACAGTCTTATGGCATGAGTGTATTGACAAAGATTCAATGATTCAGTGATGGGATGGGTACTGCTATTATTTTAAGAAACCTTTAAAGTTGTAAAAACCAACGGATTGGGTAAAAGAACAGTGATTATGGTAGAGTATGAAGGAAAGCTTCTTATAATAAGGTTTTAGGTGGTATGACTAGTTTCGCGATTTCTATGAAGAGTATGCCTTCTATCTTGTGAGTGGTTGTTATTTTCGGGAAAAATGGTCGTTTCAATTTTGAAAGTCATTTCGAAAACCAAGTTAAAGTTCAAAATGATTTTCAAGTAAAGAAGAGTCACCACTTAGTTTAATTTAAAGAAAACCAAGAAAAATTTTAAAGTTAAAATAGATAGAACTTTAAAATTTTAGAGATTAAGTGTAAGAGGTTCCTATTAATAATCCGAGAAGGTTTTAAAGGCACTGGGGATATATACTAACTCGTGGTTATCCGGACTTATTGAAAACATCACTTATTTGACTAACTTTTGAAAATATTTAATTTAAGAAAAATATGGTAGATATAACTTGATAAGAGGAAGATTGGACTGTTTTAAATGAAACATACAAAGGGTTTGTTTTAAAGAGAGGGAAACCTGCTCGTTTAAAATATAAGAGATTTAACAAAAGTGATTAAAGAAAATTAACAAGAAGTGTTTACTCTTTTGGGGATAACTCAACTAAGTTAAAATATTAGTCCAAATTAATTACAGATAATGCTATCTAAACAATATAATAAAGAGTAAAGAAGTAAGGAGAAGAAGAAATTTAGTTGAGCTTTTGGCTCAACAAAATCCTGTCCTAGATCTAGTTGGGCTTTGGCCCACTTGCTGCTAATTATTGGACTTAAAATTAGTCCATTTTCAGACTGCTTCTGCTGTAGTATATGGGCTTGGCCCATTTTTCCATTTTTTCTTTTAATCTGTAACCGACTCCAATCTTGCTTCATGAATCAGTCCTTTTAGGACTTGAAATAGGGCTGACTAGAAGAGGGAATTGTCGAGTTTAACTTGTTGAGAGCAACGATTGGGACTTTGAGCATTCGTCGGAAACAACTCCACCACTGCCGGAAAACCTAACTGCTAACTTGAGATCCCTTAGCAAAAATCCCTTGCTAAATAGTCTTACAGGGTTCCTTGCCTTTGGAATCATCGAGAAAGCTTACCCCCACTGTGAAAGCAATGGGGTTTATATAAGGACAGATTTGAGTGAACTTTGGAGTCGATTTTTTGATGTGGGAGAGGGGATTTTTGAGGGGTTTCTGGGATTTTTCTTGAGGATTTTGAATCCTTGTGAGGGGATAAGGATCCACCTCACCAAACTCGTACCATCTTGGTATGATTGGGCAGGATTTCACTTAAAGGACGAAGGATGAAGAGATATGCTCCACATCGCCTCTTTCCAGTACCTTTTTGGTACAAATTTCATGCTTAGCATGCTATGTTGTACGAATTCGAGAGGGAAATATTGGGAACACTTAGGCGGCGCTAGGGTTTACAAGGCTTGTTCGTTTTTGAGCTGAGAAGAAAGAAGGACGGGAGCGTTTGGTTATCTGTTAATGAACAAAGGAAAAGAGAAAGGGGAAAATAAGGTGAGTGTTGGGTTGGGCTGGACGGGTCAGAAGAATTGGAGGCTAGGAGGGTATTTTGGATTTAATTGGCCCAAAAGGGGTTGATGACAAAGGAGTCATAAGGGAATTTAAGGAATGACCACATTTCGCGAGTGGGCTAGGAGGGTATTTTGGATTTAATTGGCCCAAAAGGGGATGATGACAAAGGAGTTATAAGGGAATTTAAGAAATGGCCACATTTTGCGAAATGTGGCCACTTTTAGGTTTAGGAGACAGCCAATTTAGAAAGTTTTAGGGAAATTCGGCCAAAATTTAAACGATTTAAAGGAATTAGGCTAGAATTGAAATTGAGATGAATTAATTAAAATCAATTCTTGAGCTTGTTCAATTTAAATGATTTGAAATAGTTATTATGTTTTAAAGCACAATTATCTCAATCAAAAATTATTCAATTAATTATTCAATTAATCTCTAGTTTTAAAATAATTTGGAGGAAATTAAGCATTTTTTATTTGAAAAGGATTTTCTTATGAAATTAAATTTTAAAATAGTTTTTTTAAGTAACCTTATATAAATTCCACATAATTAAATATGAAAAATATAAATTCTAATTAAAAACTATTATAAAGCTGATTTGATAAATATTTTTCCCTTCTTACAAAACAATTATTTTGAAAACTGTTTTAAAAATTGAAAAAGGCTCAAGATTAATTTGTAATGTGGAGGGTAAAAATTGGGTGTCAACAACTGCCCCTCCCTTTGGGTAGGGTGGATGTAAGGAACTCTGGGCAAAGAGAATTGACGTTCCCAATTTTATCCGACCACAGATTCATCTTTAAAAAGCGATTGGTTCTAGCACGAATTTCAAGGAATCATGGCCAAACTCCGGTATCGAGTTTCCTATGTATCTCAGGTTACATGAGAATTCAGGCCATCTGTAGTTCAAGATGCTTGATTTTTGAAGATATTCAACAGCCATTCCGACTTTAGAGTACAGAGAGGCCGGAAAACTGGGGAGTAAGAGGATTGGGGGGTTCGGAATACAGCCGATTTTTCAACATAAAGCCCGCCTACATATCACAATACTTGAGAATCAGGCTGCTTGTAGTTTGACTCAATCGATGGAAAAGGTAAACAACCTTTGGCTCGGGATGAGTGATAAATAATTGAGTTGTGGAAAAGAGGCTTGCAACCTCTTAAACATGAATGTGGTGCACTTCACACCCATAGGTAATATTTTACCTGGACATAATTTCCAAAGCTCAAGGTGTATTGTAACCCAGATTCGAAGAGAAAGAATATTGCTTCCAGTGTGAGTTCAAAAAGTACTCTGGATGCGAAACTGAGACCCAACGATAGTAAATACCCATATGACTTATGATAGGGGTATGGTTTGATGGAGGTGAAATTCGTTCCTCAGATCACATCCAAAGAGTTTGATATTCCTCTACGGACTATGTCCCAGTTTTCTACTTATAAAAGTTCCAAGTTATGATGCATCCTTTTTGGCGTAGTCCGCACCTGTGGTTTCGTTTTGAGAATTTCACCCTTTTTGGATGCTCTCAACAACATCCCAAAATAAAATTGTTAGTAGTAACATAATTCGGTTTGGGAGAGATGGTTTCTTCGCCATACCTCATCCTTTGGGTTACGTTTAAATCCCGTGTTGTGACATCCTTTTGACGCATTTTGTACCTGTTGCTCTGGTTCAAGATTTTTATCCTCTCAGATGTTCTCGGTAATATTTTGAAACAAAATTAATAGTAGTAAAGTAGCTCAATAAGGAGAGAAAGCTTTGTACCTCATTTCTGCATCTGTTGTTTCTTAAAGAAGATGTCGTCCTTTCTTGTCTATGTTTTAGAAAATGATAACTTCCATTATGAATAAACATGATAGCCCTCTTAGCTATCGGATAGAATTGCCTTTGTGGCAGTTGGACGTATTGATATTTGAATATGATGACCCTCGTGGCCATTTGATATGACGGTTCTCGTAACCGTTTATGACATTCTCTTGAATGTGATAGCCTTCACAACTATTGATAGTAGTCTTTGCATATGTCTTTGAAGTAAGTCTTGCGCATCATCCATATCGACGTGACTGACAGATATTCCCTGAATTATCGAGCTTTGGGTAATCTAGCACATTATCCAACTTTGGATAGAGGTGGCTTACATATGTCCGTTAGATTGTCAGCTTTTGAGTAATCTTGCACATCATCTGACTTTGGATAGAGGCGGCTTACAGATGTCCTTCGGATTGCCAGTTTTTTGGGTAATCCTGCACTTTTATTCGATCTTGGATGTAACGTGACTTACAGATTTCCCTTGAATTTCTAATCTTGTGGTAGTCCTGCAAAATATCAACGTGGATATGTCGTGGCTTATAGATAACCCTTGGACTAACAATTTTTGGTAGTCTTGCACTTTTATCCAATTTTGAATATTATTGCGACTTACGCATTACCCTTGAACTGTCAACCTTCAGGTGATCTTGCACACTATCCGGTTTCAAATATCGCTGCATCTTACAGATAACTCAGTCTGTCAAGTTTTGGGCAACCTTGCACATTATCTGATTTTAGACATCGCTGTGACTTACAGACGACCTTTGGCCTTCCAATTTTGGGAAATCTGGTTCATTGTCCGATTTGGATAGCGTCTTACAGACATCCCTCCGACTATATGCTTTTGACCTCGACGGCAAGCGTTATTTGATCATCGGGGGTGACAAGGCCTTTGCCACACGATCAAATATAGTTGCATTTCATGGTGGTCGATGCTCTTGAATGTATAAACATTCTTCGATGTAAGACTTTGTTGTCTCTATGTGATAATAAATAAGGGTACATAAATATCCTCGATGTCAAACTCTGTTGTTTTATGCTATATTGGATGTAAATATGTTGAACGCCAGACTCTGTCATCTCGGCATAATAATAAGGATGCACAACTATCTGTGGCATAAATATACATGTGCAAATATCCTCATTGTCAAACTCTATCGTCTTACGTGATTCTGGATATAAATGCTTTTGGGTCGATCTTGTGCACTAAATGCGACTTAGAGATTCCTCTGACAGTCATCCTCTTTAAAACTGGCCGGTAGAGGGAAATAATCTTCGTAACACATGTGTATCTGCGGTATTTGATGATGATGGTCCTCGCGACATAGTCCTTGCGACATAGTCTTTGTGACATGGTCCTTGCGACATGGTCTTTGTGATATGGTTTTTGTGACATGGTCCTTGCGACATGGTCATTGTGACATAGTCCTTGCGACATGGTCTTTGTGACATAGTCCTTGTGACATGCAAATATGATAATGGTGTGGGTGATCGATGCGTGGCAGTTGCAAAAAGCATCACCTTGGTTTTTTATGTTGTCATGTTGACTCCTTTGCGTGTCCCTGCGCTCGAGGCAAATGATTAGTAGACACACATTGCTTACGCTAGCGACCACAGTCAAATTCGAATTTGAAAACTTTAGCAACAATGTTCATGAAGCTAATCAAAATAACTTTCATTTCAAATGTGAATGAAATGATTGTACCCATTTCTGGGAACAACCACAAATACCATTTTTGAACATCGTCGGTTTGTGGTGGTTTCTGATTTGCTGGGGAATGGCGGAGGACGTCACCAATCTCTCATTTGGTGCTCTAATTTTGAGGTTGGCCATAACGTCCTGATCTGCTTAGGGATTCGAGGATGCTGTCGATCTCTTTTTATTTGGTAGTTCCTTCAACTCCAAGAATATCTGTCCGTTCTAGAGGTTTTTGCCTCTTTCGGCTCCTTCCCACTGTTTTGGCTTTTCTCGTCAATTATGGGGAATATGGTCTTGTTGTATTTCTTTGAACGTGTTTAGATAACAAGGGACTTTTACCAATCTCTAACATAGTTTTTAGGACAACCTACATCCACAGAAAAATTGTTAATTTTTTTGGCGAAACTGATCCATGTAGATCTCCTTCAATCTTTTGCTCTTTGCTCTGACTTTTCTGGATGCTTTCCACTTTTGGGTACTCATCGTCCTCGACTCCCCGGGTCATAGTAGACATAAGACAAAATCATATTATAAAGGAGCAAAATTAATTTTTTGTAAAGACTTTTCGAACAAGTTCTTTGGAAAACAAAGAGTTGAAAGAGGATAGCTTTAGAAAGGTCTCTGTCCATTTTTTATGTCATGTACCAGCTCAATGAACGTCCTTTATTTGAGGTCTTGATGTCTCTGGCACACTGCTGGCGGACTCTGGAGATCTTTTATCGTTCCAGCCGATAAGTCTGGAAATGATCTTTCAAGAAAATTATCGCAGCTGGACTAGTCTACTTAGGACTTTGTTGTAGCTGGGGATTTCTGAGGCTGACTCTGATCTCCTGGTGCTAGGAAATTCCAGAGTTCGTCTCAAATGAATCTTTGGTGAAAATTTTGAGGTTCCCCTCAAAATTTCTGCCCAGTTAAGGTTTTATGTCGAACCTTGTACCATTGGTAGGACACTCTGTGGGGCCCTTGAAATTCTCTCTCGATATTATCTCAGTCGCTCTTTGGAAAATTCTGCATTCTAACTTGTTGAAAATGATCTTTGCCTTTTGAATTTTTGAGATTCCTTTCTCGAAAATTCTGCCCCAGTTTCCATTTTCTGGGTAATATGACTGAACCGTTGTGGTGCCTACGTATCCTGTTGAGGCAAGAATCAAGTAAAACATAGTTCCCACACTTGTAGTGGGAGAATATTGGAAATAAATAATAGGATGTTCGAGGCCGACAAAGAACTGCTACGTATGTAATTCTTGAGAATTCAGGTCAAATGTAGTTCGTACAAAGAGGATAGGGATATTTTAAGCTATTGCAAAGCGTAAAAACAATTACAATCAGAAAATGCAATTACAGGGAAATAAATAAATAAAAGGTCATCTTCATGCATAGTATCTCTTCACAGCATCAGAGTTGATCGGATTAGGCCCTACTTGGCCATCCATATCGGACAAAATCAAAGCTCCTCCAGATAGCACTTTATGGACAACATACTGTCCTTGTCAATTAGGTGCAAACTTTCCTTTGTATTTCTCCTGGTGAGGGAAAATATGCTTAAGGACCAACTGTCCTATGGCAAACATACAAGCTCTTACTCTCTTATTGAATGCACAAATCATTCATTGCATACAGCACTCATCCTTTTATCATCAATCAACATGAGTTGCTCATAACGGGCGCAAACCCATTCTTCATTGCTCAGCCTGTCTTTCTGAATGATCCTAAGGGAGGGTATTTCAACTTCAGCGGGTATCACAGCTTTTGATCCATATATTAACGGATAAGGAGTTTCTCCAGTCAAAGTTCTGACAGTCGTCCGGTACCCCAACAAAGCATAAGGCAACATCTCGTGCCAAGATCGGTGGCTATCGACCATCTTTCTCAAGATCTTCTTGATATTCTTATTGGCAGCTTCCACATCTCCATTCATTTGTGGATGGTACGCGGTTGAATTTCGGTGAGTGATCTTGAATTATTCACATATCTCTCTCATCAGGTGACTATTCAGATTTTCTCCATTGTCTGTGATAATTGACTTGGGGATTATGAATCGGTAAATCAAATTGTTCTTGACAAAGTCAGCTACAACCTTATTGGTCACGGACTTGTAAGAAGAAACTTCTACCCACTTGGTGAAGTAGTCAATAGCTACCAAAATGAATCTATGTCCATTTGAGGTTGGCGGCTCGATTAGGCCTATGACATCCATGCCCCAAGCCACAAAAGGCCAAGGTGAACTCATAACATGAAGCTCACTAGGCGGTACTCAAATCAAATCCCCATGGATCTGACACTTGTGACACTTTTGTAAGAACTTGCTACAATCATTTTCCATGGTCATCCAAAAGTATCCGACTCACAAGATCTTCTTGGTTAAGGTGAACCCATTCATATGAGATCCGCACACTCTGGTATGTACTTTTTCTAGAAATTTTGTGGCTTCAACCGAGTCAACACATCTCAAGAATCCAAGATCTGGAGTCCTCCTACAAAGGATTTCTCCATTTAGGAAAAAGTTGTTGGCCATCCAGCAGATAGTCTTCTTTTGGTTGGCGGTCACATCTTCTGGATAGACCCCAGTTTCTAGATACCTCTTGATATCACAATACCATGGCTCTCCATCCAGTTCTGCTTCAACTTACACATAGTGCGCAGGTTGCTCTTTTAGACCTATCACTAACGGATCGAATTAATTCTGGTTTGGGTGCTGAATCATAGAGGATATGGCTGCCAAAGCATCAGCAAATTCATTCTGAATCCTCGGAGTATGCTTGAACTCAATATTTCTGAATCTCTTGCATAGACTTTGCACAAATTTCATATACGACTCAATCTTGGGGGTTTTCACAGCCCACTCACCTTGGACTTAGTGAATTAGAAAATCAGAGTCATCGATGACCAAGAGTTCTCGAATATCCATATCAATAGCCAATTGAATGCCGAGAGTACAAGCTTCAAATTTGGCCATGTTGTTGGTGCATGGAAAATGAAGTTTGGTTGTCACTGGGTATTGTTGACCATTTTCTTATAGCTCCAATGCCTGAACCTTTGAAATTGACTTCTCCATCAAAGAACAATCTCCAGTCAGGGTATGCTTCTGCAATATCTTCTCCTATGAACATAATTTCTTCATCTGGGAAGTAAGTTAGGAGTGGTTCATAATCTTTATCAACCGGATTTTCTGCTAAATGATCCGCTAAGGCCTGTCCTTTCATTGATTTCTGAGTCACATATACAATGTCGAACTCACTTAACAATATTTTCCACTTGGCCAATTTCCCCATAGGCATGGCCTTTTAGAATATGTACTTCAGAGGGTCCATTCTGGAAATTAGATACAACATGTAGGACGACAAATAATGTCTCAATTTTTGGGTAACCCAAATCAAAGAACAACAAGTCCTTTCCAACAAAGTATAACAAAGTGAACTGCTTGCTCAAGTAATAAATTGCTCGTTCTTTCTTTCCACTTTCATCAACCCAGGACGCACAGAAATACATTTTTTGAGACTAACAAACATAGAAACAACGGATTTCCTTCTCTTAGAGGAACCAATACCGGTGTACTGGACAAATAATTCTTGATACGGTCAAAAGCTTGCTGACACTTCTCAGTCCATCTGGTCAGCGCATCTTTCTTTAGCAACTTGAAAATAAGTTCACAAATAATTATGGACTGAGCTATGAAACGGCTAATATAATTCAATCTTTCCAAGAAGCTCATGACTTCTTTCTTGGTCTTCGGGGAAGGAAACTCCTATATTGCTTTGATCTTCGAAGGGTCGAGCTCGATGCCCCTCCTACTGACTATGAAGCCCAATAGCTTGTCAACTGGTACCCCAAAAGCACATTTAGCGGGGTTTAACTTTAGATTGTACATCCATAGTCGATCAAAGAACTTCCTTAAATGAGTCAAGTGATCCAAACTCTCGCGAGATTTGATAATCACATCATCTACGTACACTTCAATCTCTTTGTGAATCATGTAATGGAATAGGGCCGTCATGGCTCTCATGTATGTGGCACCTGTATTTTTAAGACCAAACGACATCACCCGATAATAATAAATGCCCCAAGGTGTAATGAAGGCTATTTTCTCCGCATCTTTTTCGTCCATTAGGATCTGGTGATACCCGGCAAAACAATCCACGAACGACTGCATTTCTTGCTTCGCGCAGTTGTCAATAAGGATGTGGATATTAGAAAATGGAAAGTTATCCTTGGGACTAGCCTTGTTTAGGTCTCGATGATCAATGCAGATTCTGATCTTCCCATCTTTTTTGGGCACTGGGACGATGTTAGCCAACCAAGTCGGGTACTTTGTTACTTCTACCACTCTAGCTTGTATCTGTTTGGTAACTTCCTCCTTGATTCTCAGATTTAGATCTGGCTTGAACTTTTGAGTTTTCTGCTTGACCGGATCAAACCCTTGATTGATAGGTAGCTTGTGAGAGATGATATTCGTGCTTAACCCGGGCATATCACTGTAGTCCCAAGAAAATATGTCAATTTATTCTCAGAGCAATCTGATGAGTTTCCTTTTCTGTGCTTCTGTCAGATGGACGCTGATTTTGGTTTCTTTGACCTCTTGGCCATCCCCTAGATTGACCGTCTTGGTTTCTTCTAGGTTGGGCCTTTCTTGGTTCTCAAAATCCTTTAGTTCTTCTATCAACTATTCGGAAACCATAGTTTCTTTATCGTATTCTTCAAAATCATCATGGTCTATCTCGATTTGTTTGTTAAGCTATTGACATGACATGACACTGACATGTTTTAACCTATTATTACTGAAACCAAAATAAAACGAGTTAGATACTAACAAGTAAACTTAAATAAACATGAACGACAAATGTTTTTGAAATAAGGAGGCTTTCATTAAAATCTTGAAATTTTTTACAAACTATGGCTACAACCCGCATGAAGGAAGGTTCATGCCTTTTGGAAAGCAGTAAAACGGTATGAGGAATATTAAAAACATAAAGGGTGGGTCACAGTGCCTCATCCGTACCATCACCAAATTTTAAGGAAACAAAGTCTTTGTCTACCCAGACGGATGGAGATCATAAGAGGAGTTGCGGCCCAGTTCTGCAACTCTTTTCCAGGCCTGGCATCCCTGATCATGTCTGCTTTGAGAATTTCCTTTGTTATAGCATCACATTTCTCGAATATCTCTCCCATTTTATCCTCTAGCCCATCGTTTAGGGGACCAATACACACTGGGAAGGACTGATATAGATGAGGTAGCAGTTTTGGCAATCTTGACTGCTTCTTCTCCTTGATTTTTGCCTTGTCTTCTCGAATTACATACCCTAATCCGTGCTTGGTAAGTTGTCCAGGGATGCTTATTGGATCAGTCATGCCATCAGAATTCTTGCCTAATACAAAACCTAGTTCATATCCGCTCCTTATCATCATAGTTGCGAGAATTTTATAGATAGGCAGCATTGGAACTTGAGGAGCGAGATCCTCTCCGGTGGCATTGACAATCTCTACAGTGTAGAAGTCACCTCCCCTCAGGACTTCTTCGATCATGGGGAAACAGCCATTAGGACGGCTTAGGTGACTCCCCTCACCATGAATTACAACCTCATGATCTTCCCAAAAAAACTTCACCATCTGATGTAAAGTCGATGGCACAGCTCCAGCTCCGTGGATCCATGGTCTTCCCAAAAGCAAGTTATAACTAGAGGTAATGTCCATGACTTGGAATTTTGTACGGAACTCAGTGGGTCCCATTTGGATGTACAGACTCACTTCTCCAATAGTGTCCCTTTGACCTCCGTCAAAGGCTCTTATGTTGACCCTGCTCTGGAGAATCTTCCCCAGGTCATAATTCAATTGGGTAAGTGTGGACAATGGACAGATGTTCAGCCCCAACCTATCATCAATCAACACCCTATTCACAATCTTCTCCTTACTCTTGACAGTGACATGTAAGGCTTTGTTATGCATCATGCCTTCAAAAGGAAACTCATCGTCACTAAAGCAAATGCGGTGGACCCCTAAGACTCGGCTTACCATGGCGGTCAGATTTTATACACTAGTACCTGTCCGCACATAGGCTTCGCTTAGGACTCTGAGCAATGCCTACCTGTGGTATTGGAAACTCATGAGTAACGCCCAAATAGAGATTTGGGCAGGGGTCTTCTCTAGATGCTTCACGATTGAATACTCTTTCGATTACATTCTCCTCTAGAATTCCTCCGCTTCACTTTTAGTGATTGGTCTCTTCTGTTGATCCTTCTTGTAAGTATCATTAACCAGATCATTGGGGATATAATATCTTTCTGACCTTGTCATACCATGGGCTACGACGGCCTTGACTATGAATCCTTCCTCCGTGGGTACCAGAGTAAAAGCCTACTGCGGTGTTGCTAGCACAATGAATTATGGCTTCTCAACACTGGTCAAGGTAGCTACAGCTCTCTCTAACTCTTCTGGCTTTTTGGGACTAGCTGGCACTATGGACTTGCTCACAACCCAGTCTTCATCCACCTCGATCATATTCATAGTGGATCCCCTGTGATTTAGGAGCGGGTTATTGTTAATATTTGGTGGCGTTGTCTGCAGTGTGACCACTTTTTGATCAATCTAGTCCTGATTCATGTGCCTCAGGTTAATGCAATCTTTGTTACTGTGTCCGGCACCCTCGGAATGGTAAGCATAATGCCTATCGACTTTAAAGAAACGTGAATCAGTGTTGCCTGGTTTGGGTTGAATGGGCTGGATAAATCTGGCAGCCTTCAATCTCTCAAATAACTGAGTTCTAGTTTTGGCCAGTTGGGTAAAAGTTTGAGGAACTTTCTTTTCCAAATTTGGACGAGGGAGATTGACATTGGCGGGAGGGGAACCTGGAGATTATTCAGTTTCTCGGGAGCCTTCTGATACACTTTGAAGTTTTAGGGAAGAGCTTGGTAAGTGGGCTGTACATTTGGTGGTGGATCTTGGTAAATGGGCTACAAGTTTTGTTTTGGAGCTTGGTAGAGGGGCTGAGTATAGAAAACAAGTTGAGGATTTTGTGGAGCTGGGGGAGAGGTTTTTGGAACAAGTGATTTTTTATAGTTAACTCCAAAGGGTTTTCATGATTTCGGGCTAGGACTAGAGGATACTTAAGACAACTCTTCCCTCTTCTTTCTGGGAAGTCCTTCCAGTCCTGATGATGCTGAGGCCTTGGTAATCTTACCACTTCGAGGGCCTTTTTCAACAATTTCACCAATCTTAACCAGGTCGGCAAACTTTGATTTAACTGCTGATATCATTTTGTCGTAGAACTTCAATTCTTGAGAGCGCATAAATACCATGCTAATCTCCTCTTCGGTTATGGGAGGCCGGACTCTCGCCGCCTCCTTCCTTCATCGATAGGCATAATCTCGGAAGTCCTTGTTTGATTTTTGCCTGATGCAACCTAGAGAGTATCGATCCATAATGACTTCTACATTATACGCAAATCTTTGAGCAAAGTCTCTGGCCAGATCACTCCATCTAGACCACTTCATCAGTTCTTGAGCGGTGAACCACTCCAAAGCTTCCCCGCTCAAACTCCGGCTGAACAGTCTCATCAACAAGGCTTCGTTCTTCCTTTCGCTAACCATTTGGTCACAATAGCTTCTCAAATGATCTTTAGGGTTCCCAACACCATTGAAGGTCTCAAATTTGGGAGTCTTAAATTCGTCTGGAAGATCCAACTCTGGATGAATGAAGAGATCATCGTAATCATAACTCTTCTTATAAGATGAACCTCGGAGTTCTCTGATTCTAGCTATTTCCTCTTTCATCTATGCCATGTCATGATCATGCCACTTTTCCGCAGACCTCAACTCTTTCTCTTTTTCCTTGTAGTGGTCGAGCTCGAGGCTTTCTGGGAGAGTGGTATTTGATTCTACCATAGCATGGAAAGTAGTATCTAGTATATTTTAGATAGGTGGGGGCTGGACATACGGAATAGCATTTGGGTATATGGGGGTATAGTTGTATGGGTTAGTGACGTTGGGACAATTATTCTGGGAGTTATAGGTGTTCGGTGTCATATCTTGGTAATTTGGAGGGAGATTTTATGGATTGTAGGCACTTGGGTTGTTGTTTTGGTTAGTGTGCTAGATAGAAGGAGTGTGGATTTAATATGAGGATCCGATATGGGTAGGGTTATTGGAGAGAGGTTTGTTGAAAGGTCTAGGTGCAGAGACAGGAGGGATATCCCTTGGATGGTTTTCAGTTAACGGGGAATTGAGTAGAGGGATTTGGAGAGGATTTTGGCAGTTGCTAAGAGTTGGGGTATTAGCCGCAATAGCCAAGCTCGCCATATCCTTGGCTTTCTGCACCTCTTCTTGCATCTTCTCTATCTTCCTTGCAAGCTTTACAATCATTTTACTTTGTTCAGCGATAACATTGTCTCTCACGGCCAAAGCATTCTCTTCCTCACTATTAGTCATTTTGCCCTTAGAAAAGCGACGGTTAGAAGGGGAATCTATGTGTGCCTTTGAGCGGGTGAAGTAGGGATGTTCGGCCAGTTTTGTCAACACATATCAGTTTCTATAACCTGTTGAAGTAAAGATAACTCAAAGGCAAATAAATCAGATTCCATTAATGGTAAATAACACAAAATATCTGACTAAAAATAAACACACAATTACTTTAGACACATAAAAGTTGCTTTTCGTCAAGACAAATTGATCCACGGGTAATTATTGACTCGAAGAGTTAATGGACTGGAATTTTCCCATTAATTTTTTGGGTAAGTAGGTTTTATCAGAAAAGTTGACTTGATGAGTCTCTGCCTTCCGATACTTGTCTTGTAGTACTTGATACGTCTTCTGAACCCTTTGGCACTTTCTTCAAAGTGGGAAAATGAAAATTTCTTAAGGATAGGGGTCGGGCCTTGAAAGACTGCCTACGTATCTCACGAAGGAGAATTCAGGCCCTACGTAGTTTGAATAGGTAAAGGATAAATTCATTTTGTTTCATTTCATTTCATCCACTATCTTTTGATTACAAAGGAAAAAGTAAAAAACGACAAAAAGGAAATAACTACAATAGACTTTGCTACTTTTAAAGCTTCTTTTGGATAGTGTCGGGTCTGGATCTTCTTGATCTTCAATATTCAAGGGTGATCTGGTGAAAATTGAAGGTTGATTTTCCCGATCTGAATTAGGTGGTCCAAGTCAAAGCGGAAGGCGCGACACTTTTCGGTGTCGTGGTCTTTTATTCCATTGTGATAAAGACAAATGTCATCAACTTTTTTCCACTTGGCGGATCCCCTCCTTTCCTTTCTCTCCACAGGGTAGAGGATCTTCGCTTGAACCAGCTTGAAGTAAATATCCTCATAGTTATCCTTGAAGGTAGTGAAGTCCAAGCGATGAATAAGGACATCTTCAGTAATAGGCATTCCAGGTTTGACTTGGTCACATGCTAGCATGGCGTGGGACCCAAATAAGTGAGCAATTTGTCCACTGTTGATCATTTCATGGATTTTCTCAAAACCCCACATTCATCAGTAGTGTGCCCTTTTTGGAAATTATGGTAGGCACATTCTTTGTGTTCGTCTTTAGGATCGCACTAGGGTCCCTTGGTCTCATCCGGGTGCAAAGTCCCCATGGCTTGCAAGATCTAGTAAATGGTCAAGATTTCCACAACCTCAGGGTTCATCAGAAAGTTCCTAGAGTGAGCATTCAAGACAATCTTCTCATCACCCTGCCTGAACCTATACGGCCATAAAACTGCATCCTTAGTCTCAGACCAATTCTTTATTTCTTCTATGAGTTCTTCCAGAGTCATAGGGAATTCCACTGGCTCGAGAACCTCTTCTTTGGATTCATCAAACACTTTCTTTTTCCCTTTCTCTAGTTTTCCAATCATTTCTGTAGTAGCCTCAAACTCCAAAATCAGTTGCTTGATTTCTCAGAGAAAGTCTCTCTTCAGCACTGCCTTTGTCTTTCCCAGCATCTGATCTAGCATAGTGATTCTGGTTTTAGCCCTAGCAGTCTGTTCTTTGACTTCCCTTGTTTTGGCTAAAGCTGCCTCAGTTAGTTGGTCAATCTCCCCACTCTTTCTCTGAACTTCTTCGATCTCTTTCACAACTCTTACTTGTGCCAACATAGCATCGACCTTAGCCATATGTTCCTCTGTGATGGCTATCTCTTCATCCAACCTCACAGACTTGGCCAATGCTGCTTCGGTGAGTTGTTCCACCTCTCTGGTTTGTTTTTCAACCTCGGCTATTCTTCTATTAATTTCTTCCATTCTCCTAAATCTTGCCTCTTTGATGTCCATAGCTACTAAACTTCCTGTTAGATAGGAAAGAAGCTTTTTAGGTATAGTTGAGTGAGGTTTGGATTTTTTGGAGAAACTGAGGGACTCAAGGAGTAATTTTGGTCAGACTTTGTATAGTGACTTTATATTTTTCCTACGGTGTTCTAAAAAAATTTACATGGAGTGGACTAATTTTCCCTTGATTTGAGAAACACACATAACACATAAGATAGTTCATATCACAATAATATCACAATAAATATCGCGTCCTAACTGGATGACCTTTTTATGCCAAAGGTAGGCCTAGCGGGTTTGAAAAACATATGTGTCATATTTAAACCATTCTATTGCCCCCCAAAATAGCATATATATATGGAAAAACCTCCCTTTAAAGGGATATAAAAGTCGGCCAAAAAGGGGTACATTTTAAGGGAAGGGATAAATGCATAAAAGCCATGCCCACGCAGGGAAAATTTTAGGTAAAGCAAAAATATACATAGAAAGCAAACACACACAGGGGTATTTTTAGGGAATACATAAAATCAAACCCACGCATGGGGGAAGATACTAAAAATATAATATCGAGGGTCCTTCTTCAATTCTGATCCTCTTGGAGGCTCCAGCGATGTACCTGAGCTCGAATTGGCTTAACCAAAAGTCACTTTGAAGTTTTACCGCTTGTTCGTGTATCGGTAATTCCCCAGCCTCTAAGACTTTCTTGGTCATTTTTGAGTCAAGTTGAGCTATACCTATTCTCATATATTCGAGTTCTTGAGTCAACCCTGCTATGGCGCGCTGGTCCTCTTCTTGTTTTCTATGAAATTCTCGCTCTCTCCTAGCTATGTCTTCTTGGAGACTTATCAATTGTAGATGGACATTGGGTCTAGAATCGACCTGTGGTTCTGATATAGATACCTTCTCAATATCTGCTTTCACCCACTCTTTATAGCTATCCATATATCCAGGGTCAAACCTATCTTCGGCTAATGTTTGCAGACCTATTTTCACGAGTGTCTTCCAGTTATGGCGGATTGCCCAGCTTCATCGTAGTCAATGATGTAGAAACCCATATGAATGGTTTCTGGCTTGATTTGGACACTTCTGAATTGTCTAAGAACTCTTTGAGGAACATAGGGTTGGATTCCTCGAATTCCCAAGAGAGGAAGAAAATCTAACTCATGACATCTCACGACTACCTCTGTTGAGTGAAAATCGTCAAACATCATTTGGACATTATCTTATCCTAGTTCACAAAAAGCTTGAGCCCACCCTATCTTGGTCCTATTTCTTATGCCTCTGCAATGGAGTATGTCTGTCAGTATTTCTAAGTTGTCGAGCCCATATGGTTGGGGATTGCCTGGTCCCCGTCGACTCTGACCAAATGTTTGAGAATCCAGTATTGCAAAAGTAGGTTGCACCCTTGGAAGTAGCGATGCTCGTTTTTGCATCTTTCTAGAGCCCTATAGATGTGGGATAAAATAACCAAGACTAACGGAAAGTAGCTAATGGTTCCTCCATCAGTTAGGCCATGAAACATGGTATGGGTCACCATTGCTACTCGGGTATTGATGAAGAGATTTTCGTTCAATGGGAAGACCATGATGCCCAGAAATGCTATAGCAAATGCCAAAGCTCGGGTCTTGTCCCACTCCAAAAATGTGTAGAATTCATTTTGATATTGAGTGAACCCCCCGTAGTCCCAAAACAATTATATAGCAACTGGAAAGAGATACTTGGACCTGTTATCCATGGGCATTGGTATTCACGTAGATGGAGATACTTGGTAATTTGGGTCGTGGTAGGCTTGTCTGGTATCAGGATGCCTTGTTGAGGTCTTAACCTTCTTTCTTTGGTCGTTCCCGCGGTTTCTAGACAATCCCTTAGTTCTTCCATTGTTGCAGTCATTTTCATTGTTGAAACACCATTTTCTCGCTATCCCAATATCCGGTCAAGACTTTAATTAGTTCCGGCCATGCTTCTATTTGCATCAAGGTTGGCAAATGACTCATGTATTGGCGAACTACCTTTTGGCGATTTGGACCCAAATTTTTCCACCATATTTGGAGAAGTAGGGGAGCCTTTTTCACCATATCAAACTTGAGAAATCTCGACATCCTAAAAAATAGAGTAACCTGTTAGACCCCACCCCAGGACAATAGTCTAGTTACAACACATACGTCTTTCAAAATAGCACGTAGTTGGATGCTATGTCATTGGGTCGAAAACCCGTTGCCATGTTTAGGTGGTCCAATAATGGACTTAATATCCCTCGAATATTAATACGTCCTAGGCCAATGCCTATTTCGAGATTTAGTTTCGCTCTAACCTGGGTTACTAGAATAGGTTTATTTGAAATTCACCAGGAACCCGGGCGGACAACCGCGGGCTAAAACAACAAGTAACCGTTAACCGACCGCGGGTCAACTACTTCACTCGTCTGTTTTGAGAAATTGTGTTTTAGTGAAGAATAACTGCAAATACTTGCATAATTACCTTTTTACCCCTAATGCAATCTAATGCTTTGCCAAGAGATGCGGAAGATGCCATGAACAGTTTATAATTGCAAAAAGTAAATAAATAAGGAAATCAATAAGGTTTACTAATTATTACAATCCGAATATTTAGTCAAATAAGTTAGTAAAATAATAAGGTTAGAACCTAGTTGAATAGTCCCCAGCAGAGTCACCATTTCTGTTTTCGGGAAAAATTATCGTTTCGATTTTGAAAGTCATTTCAAAAACCAAGTTAAAGTTCAAAATGATTTTCCAGTAAAGAAGAGTCACCACTTAGTTTAATTTAAGGAAAACCAAGAAAAACTTCAAAAAATTCTAAAGTTAAAATAGATATAACTTTAAAATTTTAGAGATTAACGGTAAGAGGTTTCTATTAATATCCCGAGAATATTTTAAAGGCACTCGGGATATCCACTAACTCATGGTTATCCGGACTTGTTGAAAATATAACTTATTTGACTAACTTTTAAAAATATTTGATTTTAATTTAAGAAAAGCATGGTAGATATAACTTGATAAAAGGAAGATTGGAATCTTTTAAATGAAACATACAAAGAGTTTGTTTTAATGAGAGGGAAACCTGCTCGTTTAAAATATAAGAGATTTAACAAAAGTGATTAAAGAAAATTAACAAGAAGTGTTTACTCTTTTGAGGATAACTCAACTAAGTTAAAATGTTAGTCTAAATTAATTACAGATAATGCTATCTAAATAATATAATAACGAATAAAGAAGTAAGGTGAAGAAGAAATTTAGTTGAGCTTTTGGCTCAACAAAATCCTGTCCTAGATCTAGTTGGGCTTTGGCCCACTTGCTGCTAATTATTGGACTTAAAATTAGTCCATTTTCGGACTGCTTCTGCTGTAGTATATGGGCTTGGCCCATTTCTCCATTTTTTCTTTTAATCTGTCACCAGCTCCAATCTTGCTTCATGAAATCAGTTCTTTTAGGACTTGAAATAGGGCTGACTCGAAGAGGGAATTGTCGAGTTTAACTTTTTGAGAGCAGCAATTGGAACTTCGAGCCTTCATCGGAAAAAACTCCACCACTGCCGGAAAACCTAACTGCTAACTTGAGATCCCTTAGAAAAAATACCTTGTTAAATAGTCTTACAAGGTTCCTTGCCTTTGAAATCGTCGAGAAAGTTTACCCCCACTGTGAAAACAGTGGGGTTTATATAGGGAGAGATTTGAGTGAACTTTGGGGTCTATTTTGCGGTGTGGGAAAGGGGATTTTTGAGGGGTTTTCTGGGATTTCGCTTGAGGATTTTGAATCCTTGTGCGGGGATAAGGATCCACCTCACCAAACTCGTACCATCTTGGTACAATTGGGCGGGATTTCACGAAAAGGATGAAGGATGAAGGGATATGCTCCACGTCACCTCTTTCCAGTACCTTCTTGGTACAAATGTCGTGCTTAGCATGCTATGTTGTACGAATTTGAGAGGGAAACGTTGGGAACACCTAGGCGGCGCTAGGGTTTACAAAGGTTGTTCGTTGTTAGGCTGAGAAAAGAGAAGGAAGGGAGTGTTTGGTTATCTGTTAATGAACAAAGGAAAAGAGAAAGGGGGAAATAAGGTGAGTGTTGGGTTGGGCTTGACGGGTCAGAAGAATTGGGAGTGGGCTAGGCAAGTATTTTGGATTTAATTGGCCCAAAAGGGGATGATGACAAAGGAGTTATAAGGGAATTTAAGGAATGGCCACATTTTACAAAATGTGGCCACTTTTAGGTTTAGGATATAGTCAATTTAGAAATATTTAGGGAAATTCGGCCAAAATTTAAACGATTTAAAGGAATTAGGCTAGAATTGGAATAGAGATGAATTAATCAAAATCAATTCTTGAGCTTGTTCAATTTAAACGATTTGAAATAGTTATTATGTTTTAAAGCACAATTATCTCATTTAAAAATTATAACATTAATTATTCAACTAATCTCTAGTTTTAAAATAATTTGGAGGAAATTAAGCATTTTTTATTTGAAAAGGATTTTCTTATGAAAGTAAACTTTAAAATAGTTTCTTAAGTAAACTTATATATATTCCACATAATTAAATATGAAAAATATAAATTCGTACTCAAAACTATTATAAAGCTGATTTGAAAAATATTTTGCCCTTCTTACAAAACAGTTATTTCAAAAACTGTTTTAAAATTGAAAAAGACTCAAGATTAATTTGTAATGTGGAGGGTAAAAATTGGGTGTAAAAAGTTGTACGACAAAGAGAATTGAAATGGTCTGAGTTATACGATATGGCTTCTATAGTAGGACTTGTGTTTATCTGGCTAGAGTTACGAGGTGTGCTAATTTTGCTATCGACTAAAATTTATAAAAGGGTAAATTGACTATGTGGGAGGTGAAATGAAGGATGAAAAAAGACCAAGTATTAAGAGCTCTTGAAGAGAGATGATTGCCGGTTTTAGGCCAGTAGTATGTAAGTTTCTTTCATTATTGGATTTTATGGGACTATGTAACGATATTTCTTTATCAAGGGTACATATTATTTTGGGCTAGAAACTGAATAATTTGTGTAATGTATTATTGTTACTTGATGGATAGAAATGTATGATGCAATCTAGGTATGAACTTCTCGATAGTTATGTTGTAGAAAAGTGGTAGATCTTGTAGGCTTCATGACGTGGGACTACAAAGGAAAAGCAAGTTATGAATAAATAAATAAATATATATATATATATATATATATATATATATATATTGACTAACAAGTGTAAAGGTTAATTACTTAAGGGGCCATCCGTTATTTCACCTATTTGGATAATAGAGTTCGACAATATATTCAGATTCGAAGGACCAACTAGTTTTGCTACAGACACCGAGTGAAGTATCGGTCTATAAGAGAAACTAAAGTGGTAAATCAATGGTAGGTATTAATATGTTCAAGTTGTGAAGTGTGTTTCAGAGATTTAGTTAAGGGCTAGTGAATCAATTGGGATCAAGGGGGCTGAATCAATATTTGGATGATGAGCTTATGGATAAAGAGAGTTTTCAGCGGGTACACTTGTTTAGAATCATTTGAAAATGTTAGTGGGAATGTGCGTGTAGAAATTGATTGTTTTACAAACTTAAAGCAATGTGTTTGTGATTTGAGGTATTAAATCAACAGCCAAAATTAGTTTCGTGAAGTTACCCGGACTACTAAGTAAATTTGATGAGAAGATTTCGTGATGGGTTGTACTTGTGATGTGACTAATTTAGGAGGATTTTCACTTAAAAGATTCTAGTAAGGTAGAGAAGACTTTCAGATGTCTAGGATTTATAGATTATTACTACTTTGGTGATCGAATTGGTTTATATGAAAAGGCTTATGGAGTTTTGAAACACTCCTCGAGTAGGTCTGAAGAGATTTCCACTTATATTGGTAAAAGTGATTGAAAATAGAATATGACATTTTACTACTAAAAAAGCCTAAAAAAAGATGGTCAAAAGAGACGTTGTCCGTCGCTTTTGGCACAAAAGCGACGGAAAAGCGACGAACTCACTTCCGTGGGAAAGTAGTCAGTCGCTTTTCCAAAAGCGAAGGACAGTGTCGCTTTAAAAATGACGAACACTGACGCAAATAAAAAAGCCATGACTTTTTTTTCTTTTTTTTCAGAAAAGCGACGCTGTCCGTCGCTTTGTTCTTGAACATGAAGAACAAAGCGATGGACAGGGACTCAACAGTCTGTCTCTTTTCTGGAAATATTTAATTGATTTTTTCAGAAAAGCAACGTTGTCCGTCACTTTTGTTCTTCATTTTCAAGAAATAAGCGACGGACAGCGTCGCTTTTCTGGGTTTCTTTAAAAAAAATTTAGAAAAAGTGACGGACAATTGAGTCCCTGTCCATCATTTTCTGCATTTTTTCCAGCTGTAAAAATCTGTATTTTTCAATATGCACCACCTGTCATTTATAAAACTAATTCAAATACAACCCAAATCAGCACTAATTGCTTCCACAATATTAATACAACAACTACAACATCAACAAAAAACTAAATATGAAGTAAAACATTCATTAAACACATAAAAGATCCACCCAAAGGACCTACAAAGTATTTTAAAAACTTAAAAGAAGTACAAAATTAAAAATAAAGTGTCAAAAAGCGAATGCAAACTAAAAGAAAGTCAATATAAGAAGTTCTTTAAGAGACTCGATAGTCTTGCACATATCTTTATCTTTCTCCATCCGTTGTCTCTCAGAAGCTGCCAAGGCATAAGTTGTGCGATCTGCCGTCACTTGATGACATCTGTATGCAAATTTACATTAAAATATATAAAGAAAATCATAAGTATTAAAGAAAATCATAATCATAAGTATTAAAGAAATTAAAGTCATAATCATAAGTATAAACAAATTTACATACTAGTTCATATTCTCCCAATTTTCGTCCTCACTTAATTCATTTTCATCAGTCTCCCATTCATCCTCATAGGTTATTTCATTTTTATCGTCCTATTCCTCCTCCTCAGTTATTTGTCCCTCAAGATTTGCGATGGCAATCAACTCATTATCAGAAACTTTTTCTAATATGTGTTGAGGATGTTCTAGATTATTTTCCAACTCAGCATCCATTGCTTGATGAACAACTGTGATATTATTTTGGTATGCCACATCTAACACATTCTCAATCTCCATCTTACCCACAAACTTAGTTTTTATGACCATCCACATATTAACCTTATCTCTGCACAACGGATATGGAGTGTAATACACCTGCTTAACATTTTGTGAAATAATAAAAAGATCATAGAGACCATATTGTCTTGTGTGCTTTACTTCAATTATATTATGTTGTCGATTCACTCTGGTACCTTTATGTGAAGGATCAAACCACTTGCACCAAAATAACACTATCTTTTTTTTTTACCAACCATGATATCTAACTTCAATAATCTCTTGTATGACACCATATAATATTCAACAGTTTGGCCATTACCATCGACATCACCCTGAATGTACCTTTGACGTTTTTTAGATCCTCGCCCAGGTTGATTAAAAATTGAAATTGGTTCAAACATAGGATCACCATTACCGTCATTATTGCTATTGACCCTATTTCTCTTACATAGCACTTCATTCATGAAGTAGTAAGAACAAAAATGAGCAGTTTCTTTTGCAAGATAAGCTTCACAAATAGATCATTCGATCTTTCCCCTTTGCTTATTAATTTATTTGCACTTGCCAATTTTCCTATATAATTGCATGTTAGCTAATTAATATAATAAGTTTAAGAAAGAATAACAAAAACATTAAAGGGTCATTACCTCTCGAATAGATATTTCCACCTTGTTTGAACTGTCTCCCAAGGAATGCCTCTTTTATAAGGTGAACTGGAAGATGCTCCATCAAATCAAAAAAAGCCACATGGAAAGATCTTCTCCAACTTAGTGGTGATGACAGGAATATTTTGCTGCATCCTTTCCAAGCTACTCTCTAACAAAGTGTTAGAACACTAATCTTTGAAGAACAGACTTATTTCTATGATTGATTTTCATATCTTGTCGGGTAGGTGGCTAAATGCGATAGGAATCAAAGTTTCTATGAAAACATGACAATCATGGCTTTTCAAACCAATCAACTTTCCTTCATCCATATTTGTCCTCTTTCCCAAATTCGAAGCATATCCCTTGGGCATTCTCAAATTCTTCACTCACTCACAAATTTTTCATTTCTCATCCAATGTGAATGAAAAACTTGTCTTGGGCTTAACCACTTTACCATTTCTCATTTCTTGCAACCACAACTCCTTTCTCCTACAATATTCCTTTAAGTCCATTCTAGCTTTTAGATTGTCTTTTGTCTTGCCCTTAACATCCATTACTGTGTTGAACAAATTATCAAAATAATTTTTTTCAATGTGCATCATGTTGCGTCCTTTCGCACATGCAAGTGTACGCGGTCGTACAAGTAATACCCACAGAGACTTGTCGATTAACTATTTACTAAATTAAATTAATTCTAATTATTTATTCAAGCAGAAAAATTCAAATTATATTATGATTTAACTAAACTAAAAAGAAAAATAAACTAACTAATGAACAGTTAACCAAACGAAGAGTATATTTTCACGAAATCAATGAGATGAAATCGATCTAGGGCTATTAATTTGCTAGCAATTATGTTGAGTAATCACTTGAACTGATTCTGATTTTCTTTCGGGTTACTAGTTGCGGGTTGATTTTAACCATGTTGAGTGTTTTGCCAACAACTCTAGGTCTCATTGACTATTCCTAACGCCTATATTTCTATGGTCGTCGGTCGATAGTGAAGGGCATGTGATTTCTCTTCCGTATCAACTAAGCAAGGCTAACGGGTATATTCCTATCCACGTTAGCAAATCGTTCCCCTTTCCCTATAAGATTCACAACCAAGCCCTACTTTTTCTTATTACGCACGTAAATTCTCTATTCCTAGTTCAATTTACGTGTCACAAATAATATTTGAATGGTGATCAAGCAAACAAATAATTAAGTCCAAGAAAAAATAAGTAACCACACGAGCCGTAGCATGACAATAAATATCTTAACAAATCAACTAATGTTTATACATCAACAATCATAAAACTACCATAACCCTATATGAGAAGTTTAACTCCACATAGACATGGAGAAATTATAACAAATCATCCAAAGAAAAATATAAAAATAAATAAATAATAGAGAGAAAAAATAGAACCAATATTCTCCGACCTCTACGGTGGCTCACAACTCTCCCTAGGTCAAAAGTTATGTTAAAATTATGTTTAGGATGTATTTATAGAGTATGGAGAAGGTATGGACTTTTAAAAAAGCAAATCCATATCGGACTGGGAGAATTTTCGTTGAGCTCGCACCACTGCTCGCTTGTCACGACCTAACCCATCGTAAGTGGCACCCACCCAGCCCCCCCGGATGAGCGAACCAATAGAGTTCCACCCCTTGCCTAGACTAACAGCCTAAAATCAGCAAGCATAAATGTAAACTAGAAATCAAAGTAACCAAAACTAATCATTAATATAATCCTGCGAAAAATCCCACCTAGGAACTGAAAGTCATTGTACAAAACATCAATACCAAATCTAGAATACGGGGATGCAATCCAAAAAGGTAAATTGAAATAGTTTTAAATCCGAAAGAATTGGACTGAAACTCTAAAGATAACCCAAGGTAGCTCGAATCAAGCAACTCACCCTTGAAAGTCAGAAATAGCTGGTGCTAGATGCGAGGTCGCGTCTCAGTCGCTGGTAGATTTTCTGTACTCACCAAAAGAAAGACAAGTGCAGTATTAGTACACCATCACTGTGTACTGGTAGGATCATTAGCCAGTTTTCAAGTAAACAATATATAATTAGTACAACAATATCAAGTAAGGAGTATGGAAAACATGCAACAATAATCACAGGCACATCTAGCCTACAAGTCTCTACCTATCTTGTTACCGCATGAATCCATCTCTTACAGTTCTAATCCACAAACATATAACCACAACTCTCCTTTCCATCTAGCCTAGACCCACCCTGGAATTCCCTCTAGACAACACTAAAGGTAATTGATCAACCCGGCCTAAATCAAGACCAACACAGAAGTTATACAACAATTCCCGGCCACTCAAGGACAATCAACAATAGCACCTTTAACTAGATAACCCGGTCCACTCACGGAACCAATATCAAGTATTACATCCAGTAAAACAACCCAGTCCACTCACGGATCCAATATCAAGTATCACATTCAGTAAAACAACCTGGTCCACTCACGAAACCAATATCAACCAATGCAATACAATAGTTAATGAAACAATGCAAGATGCAATAAAGTAAACCCGTACCAGGCGTGGTACCCGTACCAACCAAATGATATACTCGTACCAGGCGTGGTACCCATGCCAACCATGTGTTATACATGTACCAGGCGTGGTACCCGAGCCAACCGAATGTCAACAACCACAGTCAATATATGAACACACACAACTTGTAAAACCAACAAGTAAACCATTCAATCACAGACTGTAAACAGGAACCTAGACATTCCACACAATTTCCCTAAGCAATGTAATGCATACAATCACTTAGACATGAGTACATCAATATACATATTCACAGAAAATCATAAGTCATCACCTACCTCGAAATGATCCAAGCTCTATTCGACCCGAGCTTTTTTGTGTTCCTGATTCCTCTCTTGTTCTTGGTCTAAAAACAACACATAATACATACCATAAACACATAAGGCCTGCACATTACCCGGATTATACCAAATCTCTAAACCCCAGGCCATCCATGATCATCCCACCCTTTTCCCGGGCTTTTCCACCGTTAATTTTCCTAGTTCTATCATTTTTACGGATAAAAATAGGAAATTAAACAACCTATGATCATTTTGATGTACTTTTATCAATGCCCAAGAACACACATGCTTGGAATCCCCTTCCTTCTCCGAATTCCACCATCCCTAGGTTATTCTAACTTTTCCCCAATTTCCCTTCTAGCAATTCTAGCGCATAGGAAACGTATTACCAAGTTTGGGGAACGAACGCCTTACCTTAGGGAAGATTTTTGACGGGAAAATAAAGAAAATCGCCTGGAAATCGCCCATCCCTTCTCCAAAACAAACTTGTGAAAACTTAATGTTTTGAGAGCTATTTCTGCATTAAAAACTCATCGGCCCGCTATAGCGGTCCCCGCTCTGCTAAAGCGGTCCCGCTATAGCAGTAGGCTGCCGCTATAGCGGTCTTAAATGGGTTGGCCGCTCTTTGACCGCTGCTATAGCGGTATTTTCTACCGCTATAGCGATGGCCGCTATTGCGCGTGACAGCACTCGTCACGGACAAAAAATCTGGAACTCTGTCAGTTTTGGCCATTTCACAACACACTTGTTTTCCCCGACATCTCGAAACAACCCCTTCACATCAAACGTAATCCCGGGAGTTCTACTTACCCAAATGAGATTCTGAAAAGTCCCCCGGACTCCTTTATGTCTTGGCTACATGAAAAACTAGCTCACTCCAAGACACCTAAATCCATTTTTACCCTGATTTCACTAGACTCTACCTCGCTCCAAAACTGACTGAGGCTAGCCTAGCCCAGGATTTCAAACTCCCAAATTCGGAGTTTTCTAACTCTAAAACTTGACACGATTGGTCTACCCGTAACGACGAACCCGTTCATTATAATAGATACCAATTTACCCATCGTTCGTCCCCGAACAATCAAACCTAAAATTACGAAAATAAAAGAAAGGGAGTGTAGTACCTGAATCCTCAAACAGTTGAGAGTACTTGTCCCGCATGTCCTTCTCGGTTTCTCAAGTGGCTTCCTCAACCGGATGATGCTTCCACTGAACCTTCACCATGTCAATCACCTTTGTCCTCAACCTCCGGACATCCCGAGCAAGAATCAAAATTGATTCTTTCTCATAACGAAGATCATTACCAAAAAATACCTCATCCCACTTGATGATGTAGTCCCCATCCCCATGGTATCACTTGAGCATGGATACATGGAATACCGGATGGATGCCCGACAAACTAGGTGGCAGTGCTAACTTGTAAGCCACTGGCCCCATAATTTCAAGCATTTCAAATGGACCGATGAACCGAGGGCTAAGCTTGCCCTTCTTACCAAACCGCATAACCCCTTTCATTGGCAATACTTTTAGCAATACTTGTTCACCAACCTGAAAGTCCATGTCCCGGACCTTGCGATCTGCATACTCCTTCTGCCTGCTTTGAGCAGCCAACAACTTGGTATGTATGCCCCTTAACTTTTCCTGCGCTTCCTTCACTAAGTCTACGCCCAGAGTCTTCACATCACCTTCCTTAAACCAGAATGTGAAGCACCATAGTAAACAACAAAGTCTTTACCTTCAACTGACAAGGACAAAATAGGGGCTGTCGTCAAAAGTGTCTTGAGCTTTTGGAAGCTCTTCTCGCACTTGTCAGACCACACAAACGGTACCTCCTTATGTGTCAACCTGGTCAGGTGAGTAGAAATAGAAGCAAATTCTTAACAAACCTCCGGTAGTACCCCGCGAGCCCAACAAAACTCCTCACCTCAGTCACAAAGCTAGGCCGAACGCAACTCTTAACTGCCTCAATTTTCTGGGGATCCACCATCACCCCTCTTTCTGACACTACATGCCCCAAGAATTCCACAGAAGTCAACCAAAACTCGCACTTAGTGAATTTTGCATAAAGCTTTTGGTGCCTCAAGATATCCAGCACAATACGAAGATGATTAGCATGCTCCTCCCTACTCTTAGAGTAGATCAATATATCATCGATGAACACAATAACGAAAGAATCCAAGTAGGACTTAAACACCCCATTCATCAAACTCATGAATGCTGCCGGCTCATTGGTCAAATCAAACGACATTACTAGAAACTGGTAATGTCCATACCGAGTCCGAAAAGTAGTTTTTGGAATGTCCTCAAGTCTAATCTTTAGCTGATGGTACCTCGACCTCAAGTCGATTTTTGAGAACACTGATGCACCCTGAAGCTGGTCAAAAAAATCATCTATGTGGGGTAGAGGGTATTTATTCTGAATGGTCACCTTGTTCAACTGCCTATAATCTATGCACATTCGCATACTACCATCCTTCTTCTTTACAAACAAGACCGGAGCACCCAAGGTGAAGCACTGGGACATATAAATCCCTTATCTAGGAGTTCCTGCAGCTGAGTCTTAAGTTCTCTTAACTCTGCCGGAGCCATTCTATACGGAGGAATAGAAATGGGACGAGTGCCTGGCTCCAAATCAATACAAAAATCCATGTCTTCCGGAGGCATACCAGGCAAGTCCGCTGGAAACACCTCTAAGAATTCAGAAACTACTGGGACTGACTCAATAGGAGGAGATTCCAGTATATTATCCCGGAGATGAGCCAAGAAGGCTAGACACCCCCTCCCCACTAGCTTCCTAGCCCGGACAAACGATATTATCTTAACTGGCTTAGGCCTGTACACACCTTCCCACTCTAGACTATCCTTAACCAGAATCTCTAGAGCTACAGTATTGATGTTACATTTCAACACAACATGATAAGGAGATAGCCAGGTCATACCCAAGATAATATCAAAATCAGCCATGTCCAGAATTACCAAGTCTACCCAAGTATGTAACCCCACAAAAACAACAGAACAGTCACAATATACATGAGTCACAACCACCGACTCTCCCAGTGGGGTAGAAACATAGATAGGGGAATCAAGGATATCACAGGTCAAACCCAGTCCCAATGCAAAACTCACAGACACATAAAAATATGTAGAACCTGGGTCAAATAATACCGAAGCCATTTTATCACAGACAAGAATAGTACATGTGATCACCGCATCTGAGGCTTCTACCTTAGTCCTTCCTGGGAAAGCATAGCAATGTGCCCGATCATCAATCCGGGCAACTTCTCGGGCCGGCTGCGCCGCACCCCTGCCTGTGTCGTCGTTCCCTCGGTCTCCCTGACCTCCCTGAAAATTACATCGCCCACCATATGGATGACCCCTAGCATTACCACCTCTGCCTGCCAGAACCAGTGCTCTAGTCTGCTGCTGACCCTGATTACCTACCTGCCTATGTGGACACTCCCTCTTAAAGTGGCCCAATTCACCACAATGGAAGCAACCACGGTCAAGAGTAGGTCTGCTAGCTGATGTATAGGATGCTCCCTGGCCTCTAGGATCTAAAGACTAAGCTCCCTGACGAACAGCTGTAGTAGCTGGCAAAGCTGGCTG
Organism: Jaltomata sinuosa; assembly: GCA_003996215.1. NCBI lineage: Eukaryota > Viridiplantae > Streptophyta > Magnoliopsida > Solanales > Solanaceae > Jaltomata > Jaltomata sinuosa. The sequence goes on from QJPP01004758.1 coordinate 48,254, forward strand.
AATAGGACAGGCCGGATAAGCCTGCTGATGCTGGCCCTTGGAGTATGAACCACCATAGTTTCCTTCATTCTGGGGCTTCTTGGCTAAAGCCTTTGCCTTCCCCGCTTGCCTAACTCTCTCAATCTTCTTCACATAGTCCACCACATCATTAAAACCCTTCCCTAAAGAAGTCATATGCACTTGCAGTACCTGCAGATCACTATTCAGACCCTTGACAAACAACCAGACTCATTCCTCCTCAGAACCCAACATCTGTGTAGCAAAACAAGACAATGCATGGAACTTAGACTCATAAGCTGAGACCGACATGCTACCTTGCTCCAAGTTCATAAACTCATCCTTCTTTCGGTCCCTCAAAGTACGGGGAATGTACATCTCTAGAAATAATACATGGAACTACTCCCAAGTCAGTGGAGGTAGGATAGAAGATCGACACTCAACATGAGACCTCCACCACTGTTTGGCATCACCCTGTAGCTGAAAAGTGACAAACTCCACCCCATGCTGACGTACAATACCCAACTTGTGCAACCTCTCATGGCAATCCAGAATGAACTCATAGGCATCCTTCTTGTCTGTACCCTGAAACATCGGAGGTTTCAGCTTAAGGAAATTAGTTAGCATCTCATGCTCATTACTTGTCATCACCGGGCCTAGCATTGGCCTGAGGAGATCATTTGTACCCGAAGCTGCATCCATCCTTGGTGTAGTAGTAACCGCTGGCTGAGTATCCAAGGCCTGATTCGCATAAGCTGCGGGTATGGCTCCAGCACCAACCAACCCATTCAGAATGTCCCATGCCTGCCTGAAAGCTTCCGGTGTCATCGTAGGAAGGCCTGAAGCCCCAACCGGTGCCGCCTCCTCCTGAGCTCCTCCATCCTCTACAACTACTTCTACTACATCCTCAGCCACATGATCCTGAGGTGGGGGAGGGGTTACCTCACGTGCAGCAGCAGCAACTCGAGCTCCACCCCTGGCGGGTGCGGCTCCAGCTCATCCCCTGCCCCTTCCCCTACCTCTGTCGCGAATTGCCGGGCCCGCTACTGGGACCACTGGCCTTGCTTCGTTATTCCTTGTAGTAACCATCTGCGGACAAAAGAGTGAACGAGGTTAGACACCAATTTGTATCACCAGATACCAATTGGAATAAAGTTATAGCACGAAGGAAAGAAGGAAGAGATGGTTTTTCCTAAAGACCCATAGCCTCTCGAAGAAAAGTACGGACGTCTCCGCACCGTTCCGAAAGACTCTACTAGACCTGTTTGGTACAACGAGATCAATGAACCTAGGCTCTGATACATCTTTATCATGACCCAATCCGTCGTGAGTGGTACCCACCCAGCCCCCCCGGATGAGCGAACCAATAGAGTTCCACCCCTTTCCTAGACTAACAGCCTAAAACCAGCAAGCATAAATGTAAACTAGAAATCAAAGTAACCAAAACTAATCATTAATATAATCCTGCGAAAATTCTCACCTAGGAACTGAAAGTCATTGTACCAAACATCAATATCAAATCTAGAATATGGGGATGCAACCCCAAAAGGTAAACTGAAATAGTTTTAAGTCCGAAACAATTGGACTGAAACTCTAAAGATAACCCAAGGTAGCTCGAATCAAGAAGCTCACCCTTGAAAGTCAGAAATCGTCGGTGCTAGATGCGAGGTCGCGTCTCAGTCGCTGGTAGATTTCCTGTACTCACCAAAAGAAAGACAAGTACAGTATCAGTACACCACCACTGTGTACTGTTAGGATCATCAGTCAGTTTTCAAGTAAACAGTATATAATTAGTATAACAATATCAAGTAAGGAGTATGGCAAACATGCAACAATAATCAGAGGCACATCTAGCCTACAAGTCTCTACCTATCTTGTTACCGCATGAATCCATCTCTTACAGTTCTAATCCACAAACATGTAACCACAACTCTCCTTTCCATCTAGCCCAGACCCACCCTGGAATCCCCTCTAGACAACACTAAAGGTAATTGATCAACCCGGCCTAAACCAAGACCAACACAGAAGTTATACAACAGTTCCCGGCCACTCAAGGACAATCAACAATAGCACATTTAACTAGATAACTCGATCCACTCACGGAATCAATACCAAGTATGACATCCAGTAAAACAACTCAGTCCACTCACGGGTCCAATATCAAGTATCACATTCAGTAAAACAACCCAGTCCACTCACGAAATCAATATCAACCAATGCAATACAATAGTTAATGAAACAATGCAAGATGCAATAAAGTAAACCCGTACCAGGCGTGGTACCCGTGCCAACCGAATGATATACCCGTACCAGGCGTGGTACCCGTGCCAACCATGTGTTATACATGTATCAGGCGTGGTACCCGAGCCAACCGAATGTCAACAACCACAGTCAATATATGAACACACACAACTTGTAAAACCAACAAGTAGACCATTCAATCACAGACTATAAACAGGAACCTAGACATTCCACACAATTTCCCTAAGCAATGTAATGCATACAATCACTTAGACATAAGTACATCAATATACACATTCACAGAAAATCATAAGCCATCACCTACCTCGAAATGATCCAAGCTCTATTCGACCCGAGCTTTTCCGTGTTCCGAATTCCTCTCTCGTTCTTGGTCTAAAAACAACACATAATACATATCATTAACATATAAGGCCTGCACATTACCCGGATTATACCAAATCCCTAAACCCCAGGCCATCCATGATCATCCCGCCCCTTTCCCGGGCATTTCCACCGTTAATTCTCCTAGTTCTATCATTTTTACGGATAAAAATAGGAAATTAAACAACCTATGATCATTTTAATGTACTTTTATCAATGCCCAAGAACACACATGCTTGGAATCTTCTTCCTTCCCCGAATTCCACCATCCCTAGGTTATTCTAACATTTCCCCAATTTCCCTTCTAGCAATTCTACCGCATAGGAAATGTATTACCAAGTTTGGGGAACGAAAGCCTTACCTTGGGGAAGATTTTTGACGGGAGAATGAGAAAATCGCCTGGAAATCGCTCAGTCCTTTTCCAAAATTAACTTGTGAAAACTGAATGTTTTGAGAACTGTTTCTACATTAAAGCCCCGTCAGCCCGCTATAGCGGTCCCCGCTCCGCTATAGTAGTCCCGTTATAGCGATAGGCTGCCGCTATAGCGATCTTAAGTGGGATGACCGCCCTTTGACCGCCGCTATAGCGGTAATTTCTACCGCTATAGCGGTGGCCGCTATTGCGCGTGACAGCGCTCATCACAGACAGAAAGTCCAGAACTCTGTCAGTTTTGGCCATTTCACAACACACTTGTTTCCCCCGACATCCCGAAACAATCCCTTCACGTCAAACGCGATTCCGAGAGTTCTACTTACCCAAATGCGATTCCGAAAAGTCCCCCGGACTCCTTTATGTCTTGGCTACATAAAAAACTAGCTCACTCCAAGACACCTAAATCCATTTTTACCCAGATTTTCCTAGACTCTACCTCGCTCCAAAACTGGCCGAGGCTAGCCTAGCCCAGAATTTCAAACTCCCAAACCCGGGGTTTTCTAACTCTAAAACTTGGCACGATTGGTCTACCTATAACGACGGACCCGGTCATTACATCGCTGCAAGGCAGTGGCACAAGCGGCTGTTTCTGATTCAGCGAGTCGACAAATTTCGCGCCACTGTCTGCGCCATTTTGCAAATTCTTAACAACTGCAGCTTTGGGCTTCATTTATTGACACGTACGCCCTCAGGTAAGTGCATCCCTTTTTCAATTTCAATTCCATTTCAGGCATAACATATATATAAATAATATTATTATATTAACTTCAATCTATTAAGCTATCTGCTTGATTTTCTTATATAATTTTTCGTATTTAATTTGTTTTTGCTCCAAATCTTCTCATCTTTACATCATTTTAATCCTACACACATAAATATAATATTAAGCATAAAGTAATATAATCAATACTCAAAAGATGATTAAAAGTACTAAAATGTGAGGCGAATAATGGCTAAATATATGTATTTTTGACCTCACATCAACACCCCACATTAGACTCTTGCTCATCCTCGAGTAAGCATTAAAGCTCATCTCAATAAATCAAGCTAGGAACAATACCACTTTGATTGATACAAATAACTAGGCCATATACTAACTCAAAACATTAAGTACACTTCCCGATCATTATGCAAGATATACAACAAACAACAAACTTCTAACCTCCTAACCTTAGAGAAGGACTCTAACTCATCGAATTTAAGCTCGCTCACCTACTCCATCAAAGAAAGCTAATAACATCACCTATCTATCATGAAACAAGTGCCCTCACAAGAAGAAATAGTCCATACACTCAATTTGAAGAATTGAATATAAATTAAGGACTTAGCATCAAAGCACAACTGTCGCACTCACAACGAATTCACATGTATGCACAAAGAACCATAGGCTTGCCCATTATGTACATCTCCACTAATTAAGTGTGCTTGAATAGAATCAAATAGGACTTTAACAAGTTGTAAGGTTGGCTAGGGGACGGGTAGGAAAACTATATAATAGTGACTTACACTATCCTAAGCACTTTGCACTTTTTTGAACTCCATCACCTATTATTTTCATCACTTTATTTCTTTTCAGCCCTCTCTTCAATTATTTTCACTAGTATTCTCATCCTATCAAGAACGCTTCAATCTTTTTTTTCCCAAGCAATTTTTTTTCATGTCACATTCCTTCAAAGAGGGTCTATTCATCACTTTGTGGCTATCATTGGTCACCATTTATACTTGACCATTCAATTTCTTCAGATTTAGCAATTATAACACAGTCTATGCTACAGTGCTCAAGGAAGCGGGGTGCAAAAACTAGGGATTCAACAAAAGGATCAAGGCAAAAATACAGTTACCAAACGAAAGGCTACAGGCTCAAAGGGGCTAACTAGTGGTAACAATATCTGAACAAGCTAAAATTCACAAGACATATCAAAGAAAGCCTATTATCATCTTCTAAATAGAGCAACACTTTTATTTCACTGCAATAACATGCAGGGCAAGTTCTAGACTAAAATGCAAAACATAGAATATGCAAGAAACCTCACCACTCATGACACAAGTCTCAATCAAGATGGATCAATTCGACTTTTACGGCAGACAGGATAATAGAGAACTTCAAAATAAGAATAAGCTATATACAGAGTCATTACCCTGAGCCTAGGTGTCAAAAGATTTGCTATTTTGTTAACACTCAAGCACTCACAGGAAAATACTAATCAAACTCAGGCCTAAATTGTTAGTATCAAACAAGTCAAAAGGTCTATTCTTTTCTCTCCAAAAAATAAAAATAAAAAAACTACTCGGTTCAAAAGGCTCCCCCTCAGAAAAGAACCGGAAAAAAAAAATAAGGGGTGAGTGAAGTATGCCTCTACTAATTAAAGAATAAAAAAACTATCCTAACTAAAGAATAAAAGAAAAATCTTTTTGTGTTTTTAAGCTCTTTTTTTTCATCTGACCTAGCAATAACAAAAACTCAAAATCCTATGGCATACGTCACCCTTAACAAATATCAGAAGATATCCCACCTCACACTTAAAATCATGTTTTGTCCTCAAAGCAATAAATAACATAAAAATCAGGTTAGAGATACTCCATGAGGCCCTCTAGGGCCTAGCTAGCAGCATGTCTTTTCACAATGAATCAAAGGGGCGAACGACCCCACACTTAAGCTTAAACCATGCTCCTTAGCTTCAAATTCGGGTACTCAGACTTCCCCAAACCTGCAAAACAAAACTAAAATAAAAAGTGATACTATAAAAATAAGAAGCTACACTATTACAAATTGGGTTGCCTCCCAATAAGCACCTGATTTAACGTCGCGGCACGACGCCATCAAGTTCACCACTTTTCCTTCCACTCTGAACTTATAAATTGCACCTCTAACTTTGCATCAAATTTTCTGCTTCGCTCAAGGGGTGGTGGTATAAATATAAAGGAACCAAGCAAGAAATGTCGCATCTTGCATTTCTTGGCCCTTAAGTGAGGAATATCATTTTGTCTTTTTGGCATATCAAATTTTAGAATATAAGGGCCTTGTTCCTCATCCGCACACTTTTCCATATAATTGGAAGGCTCAATTTTCATGTCACCAATCAAACACAATGTCAAAAAATGCTTAGAATGAGGTCCAACACGCCTCAATTCCAAAACTTTATTTTGTGCGACATTCTCACTTTCACACCTCCTCAACATTGACATCAATCGAAAGAGAATAGTTGAATGATATGACTTCCTCTTTTTGCTCCACAAATTGGCCAGTATCAATACAAATTCCATATGCAACCTTTATTTCTAAAAGTTTGGCCTTAAACCTTTTCAGGGATTTCATGCTTTCTTCGGTCTGCTTCCACATCAGTGCGGTGTGCTCTTGTATTTGTCTGATCAAATCACTCGTCTGAGCATGGCGTTCTATATTCTCTACTTCATTACCCCTATCAACATCATAAACAACAGAAGAATAGTAATAGGGGCTCGGGAAAGGGGAACAAGAGTTAGGACAATCATTCCAATGACCATTCAGACGACCACATATACCACACAAATTCTCTGGAAAGAATTGGAAAGGTGCACACAACCCTCTCCAGGAAAAATTATTACACAATATATTAAAGTGGGGTCCTCCACAATAAATACAAGAATTATCGATAAATAAATACTTATCATTCAACCAATTTCTATTTCAAGATGCCATGTCAAGAAGTGTTGAATTTTTTTTCTTTTTAAAAATAGTAAAAAAAAAATTAAAAATAAAACTTAAATAGATAAAAAGAAAAAATTTAATCTAGACAAACAATTAATTTCTAAGTCCCTGGCAACGGTGCCGAAAAATTATTGCATCCTTTCGCACACGCAAGTGTACGCAGACGTACAAATAATATAGAATTTTAAGTCCAGATATCGTACCCACGGAGACTTGTCGATTAACTATTTACTAAATTAAATTAATTATAATTATTTATTCAAGCAGAAAAATTCAAATTATATTATGATTTAACTAAACTAAAAAGAAAAATAAACTAACTAATGAACAGTTAACCAAATGAAGAGTATATTTTCACGTAATCAATGAGATGAAATTGATCTAGGGCTATGAATTTGCTAGCAATTATGTTAAGTAATCACTTGAACTGATTCTGATTTTCTTTCGGGTTACTAGTTGCGGGTTGATTTTAACCATGTTGAGCGTTTTGCCAACAACTCTAGGTCTCCTCGACTATTCCTAACGCCTATATTCCTATGGTCGTCGGTCGATAGTGAAGGGCATGTGATTTCTCTTCCGTATCAACTAAGCAAGGCTAACGGGTATATTCCTATCCACGTTAGCGAATCGTCCCCCTTTCCCTATAAGGTTCACAACCAAGCCCTACTTTTTCTTATTACGCACGTAAATTCTCTATTTCTAGTTCAATTTACGTGCCACAAATAGTATTTGAATGGTGATCAAGCAAACAAATAATTAAGTCCAAGAAAAAGTAAGTAACCACACGAGTTGTAGCACGACGATAAATATCTTAACAAATCAATTAAAGTTTACACACCAACAATCATGAAGCTACCATAACCCTAGATGAGAAGTTTAACTCCACATAGACATGGAGAAATTACAACAAATCATCCAAAGAAAAACATAAAAATAAATAAATAATAGAGAAAAAAAATATATAACCAATATTCTCCGGCCTTCACGGCGGCTCCTAACTCTCCCTAGGTCAAAAGTTATGTTAAAAATGTATTTAGAATGTATTTATAGAGTATGGAGAAGGTCTGGATTTTTAAAAAGCAAATCCACATCGGACTGGGAGAATTTTCGTTGAGCTCGCGCCACTGCAGGCTGCAAGGCAGTGGCGCAGGGGCTGTTTCTGATTCAGCGAGCCGACAATTTTTGTGCCACTTGTCTGCGCCATTTTGCAAATTCTTAACAACTGCAGCTTTGGGCTTCATTTATTGACACGTACGCCTTCAGGTAAGTGCATCCCTTTTTCAATTTCAATTCCATTTCAGGCATAACATATATATAAATAATATTATTATATTAACTTCAATCCATTAAGCTGCTTGCTTGATTTTCTTATATGATTTTTCGTATTTAATTTATTTTCGCTCCAAATCTTCTCATCTTTCTATCATTTTAATCCTACACACAAAAATATAATATTAAGCACAAAGTAACATAATCAATACTCAAAAGACGATTAAAAGTACTAAAATGTGAGGCGAATAATGGCTAAATATACATATTTTTGACCTCACATCACATCACATCAAGATTATATCGTAGAAGATTATCCTTCCAATATGGTAACTCCCAAAATATACTTTGTTTGGTCCAATTATGTTCAACACCATATCTAGGAAGTCTAGAACTCTCTCCGAAATCTATAATTTTAGGCAACTAACTAACTCTCTCCCAAATCTGATGTCCTGAAAGTAATGGAGGTGGCGGATCATTTTCAACCTTATTCTTTCTGAATACATTTTTCATAATTCTAAACTCGTGGTCCATTGACAAGAACTGACGGTGACAATCAAACCAACAATTTTTTTGGCCATGCTTTAAAGTGAATGCTTTAAAAAATTTCATGTAATACGGACAAGCTAACTTTCTAGCAGTCATCCAACCCGACACAGGAAAATCATTAATAGTCCACATTGAAAAAGTATACATAGTAAAATTTTGCTTAGTTGATATATCGTATGTCACTACACCGTTAAACCACAATTGTTTTAGCTCATCTATCAATGGTTACAGATAGACATCAATCAAACTTTTTAGATTATGGGGACCCAGGATAATACAACTTAGAAATATGTAGGAACTTGTCATACACATTTCAGGCCGGAGATTATACGGAGTAAGAAATACAGGCCTACAAGAATAAGGTGCAGCATTATTAGAGAATTGTGTGAACCCATCTGCACATAATCCTAATTTAATATTTCTTGGTTCTCTAACAAAATCAGGATATGTTCTATCGTAATGCTTTCAAGCTTATCCATCTGATGGATGAGACAAGACACCAGATGACCTTCTATTTTCACGGTGCTATCTCATATGTGGGGCAGAATTCATTGAAGCGTACAACCTCTTTAACCTAGGTATAAGAGGTAGATAGTGCCTTAATTAGAACCATCTTTCCACCGGGAGTTCGCTTATACCGAGCATGTCCACAAAACTTACAATTGTCAAGATGATCATCATAGTTATAGAACAACATGCAACCATTTACACAACAATTAATTCTATTATATGACAATCCTAACTTGAAAACCAATTTCTTTGCTTCATAGATATTCTTAGGTATCTTCAACTCTGGATTATTAGCTACTTCTCCCATAAAATCAACTACATAGTCCATAAGAGTTTGAGGAGCACTTCAATTTGATTTGATACTCAATAGATTAACTGCAATTGACAAAGCATAATACGGATTCTCTTCACATAATGGACGATTACCCTCTTGTAATTGTTTATAGAAGTATTTTTCTTCTTAATTAGGAGCTTCTTCTAAATACTCTTTGGGTTCCATCCCATCTTGAACACCGAAAGCATTATTAACCATTTTATGCACCCTATCATGTTCAACCTAATCATCTTGAGACCTATCATGTTCAACCCTACTATATTCATTCATAGGTAGCGAATTATAAAATATACCATTCAACCCATCTTTCTCATCATGATCAACCCACACAAAATATCTAGGCTTAAATCCATTACGATAGAGATGAACCATAACTGTATCTGGATTAAAAAACTTTATGCACTGGCATTTACTACAAAGACACCTAACCACACCATGACATTGATAGTTGTCTAGTGACATTGCATGCTCGATAAAACTTCTAACTCCTTCAAAAAATTCAGATTTAATAGCACCACTATTTTCATAATACATATCATACATCCATAAATAATGATTCATCTACAAAAATATAATGATTCAATTATAAATTAGACTCATTTACGTTCATAACATAAACTAAAGTTGAAAACTAATTCAAGATTATAACCCAACAATATAAACTAATTCAAAATTTCCAAATTCATTATCAAATTCAAGAACCTAAAGTTGAAAACTAATTCAAGATTATAACCCAACAATATAAACTAATTCAAAAAATTTAAATTCACTATCAAATTCAAGAACCTAATTCAACAACCTAAAGTTGAAAACTAATTCAAGATTTTAATCCAACAATATAAACTAACTCAAAATTTCCAAATTCACTATCAAATTCAAGAACCTAATTCAACAACCTAAAGTTGAGAACTAATTCAAGATCATAACCCAACAATATAAACTAATTCAAAATTTTCAAATTCACTATCAAATTCAAGAACCTAATTCAACAACCTAAAGTTGAAAACTTATTCAAGATTATAACCCAACGATATAAACTAATTTAAAATTTTCAAATTCACTATCATATACAAAGAACCTAATTCAACAACCTAAAGTTGAAAACTAATTCAAGAATATAACCCAACAATGTAAACTAATTTAAAATTTTCAAATTCACTATCAAATTCAAGAAAGTCAGCTTAAAATCAAGAGTCTATGACATTTACTATGCTCACAAATTCTAAAATCAAATTCAATTTCAAACTTCACAAATTCAACCTAAAATCAAATTCAAGTTCACAAATTCAATTATATAAAATATAAAATGTTCATAACCATTATTCAAGGTTCACAACTAGCAATGTTCATAATCTAAAACTAACTTAAAATGGGGAGAGTTAAAACGGAAAAGCAAGTAAAATTCATAAAATGACTTTGAGGTCGTTATAAATGCCTACTGAGTACCCGTTGTCTTGGTGCTCATACTACACTTCTGCATCTTTCTGATGCAGATATTAGTTGAGCTTTCGCCGTTGATCGCGTTGGAGACTCGTGCAGCTTTTGGGAGGTTCGAGACTAGGGTGAGCGCCTGACGATCGAGGCTTGTCTACATCTCATCTGTTGTGTTGTTGTTCCTTGTACTTTCAGAGACAGATTTATATTGTATTTTGTTACTTCTAGAACTTGTATTCTATTAGAAGCTTCTGTACTGTCGATACCAAGTCTTGGGGTTGGTGTAGTATTATTTGTATATATATTTCGGGTTGTTGCTTCCGCGTATCTTATCTTTATATTCAGCTTCTGCTTATTTCTGCTTGTTGTGCGTTATTGATTAGGTAGTAGCCCATTACTAACCATTCTGGGCTACGGAGATTAGTTTGCCTACTGGGGGGTTGTAGGTGCCATTATGACCTGAGAAATTGAATCATGACAGTATTCATCTTCAGGAACTACTTTGGGCCATAGACGAGGATCTTCTTCTTCATCCTCAAAGTTAGGAAATATGTTGTAATTAGGGATATTAAATCAAAGTGCTGACTATCTTGGGTTACTTGGGGGGCTGTTAAGTTGATGTCTTCCTCATATGGTTCATCTTCATCAATTAAGCCCATATTCTGCCTCTTTTTCCCCCTAGCAGGCTGCTGCTTCTAATTTCCCTTAGCAGGCTGCTTGCCTTTGGTTATAAGACAAAAAAAATAGTTATAGTAAGTATTTAATTAAAATGTAATAATTATAACAATAATCAACAATCAAATACAAGTTTTAAATAAATTACCTTCTGGCATCCCCTACTGTTATGGTTTGGCTCTCCACAAGTGTTACATGTCATCACTTGACCTTTCCTTGATTGCTTCCATTCTCCTTGCCTCTTAACTGCCTCTTCTTTTTGTCTATCTCTCTTGACCTTGGGTCTGCCAACCAGCTTAACCATTTCTGGTGGTTCCATGGCTTGAGAAGGGGTAATTTTCCAGAATTGTTCCCTTCTAACAGGCTGCAACTTGTTCTTGTAAGTTAGTAGAAATGCCTCTTTACTATGATAATGATTGATTTCATCCATAGGAGTCATCTTCTTGTGCAACATGGCCTTAATAGCATGTGGACATGGGATCCCAGTGAGGTCCCATGACCTGCAAGTACACCTCTTATGTCTTAGATCCACAATGTGTCTGTCAGCTCCTTCAGTGACCTCATATCCATGGTCCCCATTACCATTCACCTTACACACTTGGGCTATTTTCACATATTCCTTATACAGATTTATACTCAAAGGACTAAAGACATCCCTCCACTTCTCAACAATGATCTCTTTTTCAGCCAACCTATCCATCACCTTAACCCTAATGTCCTCCAACATTCCAATTATTGGCTTGTGCCTTGCTTCAAGCATCCAACCATTGAATGACTCGGTAAAATTATTGTCTACAACCTGATTTTTGCAAACTATGTCCAAATAAGCTATACACCATGCTTTGGGAGGATACCTATTGATCAAATCACTTCCCGCAGGTTCATCCACCTATTTCATCTCTTCAAGATGGTCTTTAAACTCCTCTGAATAAGAGGACCATGCACACCACCACAACAACTTTTTTAACTAACCTTTACTCCATCTTTTGCACCAATTTGCTTCAATATGCTTAACACAGAATCTTTGATGTGCTTCCGGCAGAATATTCTTTACAGCATGAAGCAGTCCCTAAACAGAAAAATACAAAATAAAATTACTGTGTAATGTAATAATCAACAAATAAATGTATTAAATCAATAGAAAACATTTGATATGAATATTTACCTTCTGCATGTCTGATATGAATGTTATTCCTTCTCCATTTTTGAGATCAAGTGACTGCTGCAAATATTGCATGAACCATGTCCAAGTCCTTGTATTCTCTTTACCTACCACAGCCCATGCTAAAGGGTAGAAATGATTCATACTATCTTGACCAACAGCCACCAATAACTGTCCTTTGGCTTTTCCTTTGAGGAATGTACCATCTAGACCAATAAATGGTCTTAACCCTTCCTTAAAACCCATTTTCATTGCCTTGAAGAAAATGTACATCCTAAGAAATTTTCTCCTACCTTGAGCTAGTGCCTCCTTAGATAGATTAATCACAACATCAGATCCTGAATTTGTTTCTCTCAATTTATTACCATAAGCCTCCAATTTATTGTAATTATCTGTAAAGCTACCATCCAGAAATTCCAAAACCTCTCTTTTTGCCCTCTTGCACTTTCCTTCACTTGCAATTAACTCAAAAACTCTATGCAAGTCATTCTTCATATCTTTAACCTAGTACTTAGGGTTATCTTGTACCTTTCCCTTGAAATAGTGAGCTATTGTTATGTGATCAACAACATTGTTATCATATGCTGTTTGACAATCATTATGGTCTATTAGTATTTTGATGCTTACCCCAGGAGTGGTATCATTCCCAGAAATTAACACAACAAATGGACAATCTGGATCACCACATAAATATCTCAATCTTTTCCTATCACTTTTTTTAACAATTAATTCTACCTTGTTTGCCAAAGCATATAGTTTGCAGAATTGTCTTGCCTCTGGTATGTCCTTAAATGTCATACCCTTAACCATTTCTTTATAATTCTGCAAACCATATGTTATAACCCTTTCTTTTCTTGTAACAAGGTTTTCTAATTCCTCACTATCATATTCTGGACAATCAAACACCATGCCATCATCACTGTCACTATCACTACAGTCTGTTCTAGGATCATTAACTACTGGTACTAAAAAAAATAATCCATCAGACATGACAATATTAAGGACATCAACAATTAATTCACACTCATCAGTAGCAAATCAATGAATGACATGATAATCTTCAGACACAAAAGATAGTAATTTTCTAACTCCATCATCTCCTTCTATTTCAAAGTACTTTCCAGAAGGTCCAGATACAATTAGTTGTTGCACAGCTACAAAACTAACTTAGAAGTGTACTCATTCACCAAGTCTAAATAAGAAATGAGGTCAGGATCATACCCTCTCAAATAATGGACCCATTGCTTCTCATAACGTACTTCTGGCCCCTTAATCCACTTACCACCATGATGAAAGAATAAGTTAACACTTACCATCCTTTTAACCTGCAACCATTTAAAAATGAAGTAAATAAAAGAGAGAATAACTAAACATTTAAACCTACAACCTCTTAAACTAGCAGTAAATAAAAGAGATAATAGGGTTTACTCTCTTAAACAAGCAACAAATAAAAGACTGTTCCAACAGTTGTTAAGAGTGTCCAGTTATAATCTGTTAAGACTGTTCATTTAAACCTACAAACTCTTAAACAATCAGTAAATAAAAGAGATAATTGCTTAAAAGTTAAACCTACAAACTCTTAAACAAGCAGTAAATACAAGAGATACTAACTTAATAGTTAAAGCTTGTTAAGAGTGTCCAATTATAATTAGTTGAGACTGTTCAGTTAAACCTATAGTTGTAAAGAGTATTCAGTACAAGCAGTAAATACAAGAGATACTAGCTTAATAGTTAAACATTGTTAAGAGTGTCCAATTATAATTAGTTGAGACTGTCAATTAAATCTATTGTTCTAAAGAGTATTCAGTACAAGCAATAAATACAAGAGATAATAGCTTAACATTTAAACCATGTTAAGAGTGTCTAGTTATAATTTGTTAAGACTGTTCAGTTAAACTTGTTAAGAGTGTTCTGTTAAATATATAATCTCTTAGACAAGAAGTAAATAAAAGAGATAATAGCTTAATTTTCTTTGTTTTCTCTCTACACATGACCATATTAAGAAAACATGCCGACCCCCTTCTTGATTAAAATGCTATGTTTTCAAGATTTCAAATATACAGTACAAAAAAGGCTATGAAGCAAATCCTTGGAGGATAAGAGAGATTCAAATTGTATTTTTATGAGCTATGAAGCAAATCCAGAAAAGGCTCCCCTTCCCTTCCCCTGATACAACTATCATTAAGAATAATTTACTTAGATGTGTGAAAAGTCATAAAAAGATATAACTGAAGCTAGAGGTGTGAAAAGTTTAAATTTCTGGAGATCTAAATCTAGAAAAGCTCTTCATGGATATACACAATCATATTAGGATTAGTTTTATTAACTAATGTAATCAATATTGCTTTCTAATGTTTGTAGTTGTTAATCTAAAGCCATTGAGATGTAAGAAGAAACTATTCTCAAGGTTAGCTAAATACTAATTCAATCATTTACAAAGGGCTAAATACTTCTCTCCTTTTTCTTAACTATGCATAAGTAACTAATGATTTGATCCTTATTTAAATTGGGCTGCCTATTTATTAGTTTTACTTGTTTGCTTTCAATTGTTATTGATACAGTTTATGAGCCACTGATCCCTAAGAAGAAGAAAAGAGAGTTTATGAGCCACTGATCCATTTTTATTGTAAGTCCATTTACTACATCAAGTGGACTAAATTTTTCCATTTTAAAGTTATTTCAATTGTCTAATACCACTTTCATAACTTCTACAGAATAAAAAATTGAAAGGGACCACAATTTTACATACAACCAAACAAAAGACAAGTTATAATAATCAATACAAAGTGCTGGACAAACCATAAAGAACAACAAAGAAATATATTTTAACACTTACAACATTTGTTTAAGATAAAGGGGCACAAAACCCTAACATATCTGTGAAAAAAAAGAACAACCCTAGAACACAATACCACACTACAATACAATACCACACTTCAATCAAC
Source organism: Jaltomata sinuosa (assembly GCA_003996215.1). NCBI lineage: Eukaryota > Viridiplantae > Streptophyta > Magnoliopsida > Solanales > Solanaceae > Jaltomata > Jaltomata sinuosa. The sequence continues at coordinate 63,872 of QJPP01004758.1, forward strand.
ATTAAACCCCAAAATCGGGACAATAAATAACTCATAGACCCTCCAAACAGTCACGATAAAAATTAACACACTTAAAAGAAGAGTCTATAGAGACTTTAGAAAAAATCGGAGAAGATAACACATAAAAACTAAGGTTTTAGGACTGAAAAGTTGACCAGCTTCATCTTCACTAATCATCTATTTGGTCAACTTTTCAATCCTAAAACCCTAGTATTCGTTTTCCAGTTCATTGAAACGAAAGAATCAGTAAATTAAAAAATAAGTAGTGCATACGTTAAGAGTGCAAATGCAAAGAGCTCGTTAATGCACTTCCTAGAAAGTGATAATTAATCCTCAATAATGCAGCAAGTAACCATTCGATTGTCATGTCGAATCGGTAAATGGAAATTAATATCGTAATGGAGGAGAAAAATACCTTCTCTCGAACCCCTTTATTTCAGATGAACGTATAAATCTTCTCTTCTCATCAATGGTAACTAGGGCTTTTTTGGTGATATCTCTAAGAGAGGAAGACAATGAATGTCGTAATTTTTTGAGAGAGAAGTGTTTTGAGGGATTTTTTAGTGGGTGATCCGGTTAGTGGGTCGGATAAGAGGGTTGAGTGGGTAAATAATATAATTTGGGTAAAAATTATAAGTGGGTGGGTTCTATCAGTGGGAGACTGACACGTGGACCTCAGTTAGTGATAAGGATATATATGACCTCAAATTATAATTATAGGGGTATATATAACCCAAAAATATAATGAAGGATATATATAAACTATTTATCATAGTTCAGAGGTATATATGACCCCTCGATTTCGAAGATCACATTTTCGAATTCAGCTTGCATATAATATCGAAGTCCAAAGGCTTCACCCAACTCATTATTTACTTCCTTATTTTCACTTTGGTTTTACCTATTAAAATAATAATATTCAATAGCTAAAAGACTTAATCTTATTAGATAAACTAAGATGCGTGTCCTTAACCCCATATAACTTCAATTGTATTATTTTTTCAATAAAAAATTTAGCACCCACCATGTGGCCAGGATAATTGTGTCTTATAGCCTGTTTGGCCAAGCTTATTTTTTGTTACAAGTGCTTATTTTAAAAAATTAAGGTGTTTGACCCAGCTTTTGGGATAAAATAAGTGCTTCTGGGGAGTAGCAGAAGCTGTACTTCAGAAGCTAAAAAAGTAGTTTCTCTCCAAAAGCACTTTTTTGAAAAGCACTTTTGATAAAAATACACTTAAAAGCACTTTTAAAAAGTTTGGCCAAACACTAATTGCTGCTCAAAAGTGTTTTTTGAACTTATTGGTCAAACACAAATTGCTTCTCACCAAAATTACTTTTTTGAAAAGTACTTTTGAAATAAGCATTTTTTAAAATAAGTTGATTTTAAAAGTTTGGCCATGCTATTAGTATTGACTCAACGAACGCTACTTCTTACTAGCTTTAATATTGTTGTTTGGCCAAAAAAAACAATGACGAATAGGACCCACGCGACTTAAAACACACTCTATATGTTCCTAATAGACCAATAAAAATGCACTGATGAACTGTGTCGCTGCTTAAGTGATGTAATATGGTCTTTTAAGTTTTGATGATTGACAAATATTCAGAGAGACATGGTATCCCTAGCGGCCTCAAAGTACAGTCAACATGGTACAGCTGTAACGTGTACTTTCTGCAGCTTTAGAACTGTGTTTCTGCCGTCCTTGAAATCGGTTGGACCAATAACAATGTGTTAAGGTTTTTGTCTACGTGATTTTTGACCCTTCCGAATAGTAACTCATTTTTTAATTTTAAATATTTATTTTGAGTCTAATCTTTATTTTAATTTTTAGTAGGTTTTATTTTAAAATGGTGAAAATATTTCAAAATAATTAGAGTCATAATTTAGGATAGGTTTTGTTGTTTTACTTTTCAAATAATAGAAAATTTTCAAAAAAAATATATTTATCTCTTAATTTAAGTTTAATAAATAAACTAGTAATTTTAGTATTTTCTTAATTATATTTTAGTCTAGTTAATTAGCTTTTCATATATTTTATTAATTAATTCATCATTATTTATATATTTAAGTAACAAAAAAAAAGAGACAAAAAGCAATTTCCTAAAACTAATCCTAAACCCCCAATCCATTACCCCAATTTCCTACCCCCACTCCCCCCACTTTTCTCACTAACACACACCCACACAACACACACGACATGCACACATACACAATACACGACACACACACATACTAATATATATACTTGCACATGAGAGCATAGCAACAGAGGGCAAAAACAGAAAACAAAAAGCAGAAAATTAGAGGAGGAACAACGGAGAAAGAAAAAACAATAAGCAACACAAAGCACCAAAGGGAGAGTAACAGAAGAAACAAGCACAATATAGAGATAGAAAAGAAAACAGAGGAGAAAGAAAAAATTAGAGAGCTTGAGGTCGGAGTTTTGAGGTTTTCGTTCGTGGTTTCGAGTTCATGGATCTGAAAGTTAGCTATTGTTAACTTTGAAAATCAGTACCTAGATTGTAGCCCTTTTAACCCTTTTAACGTGAAATTTTCACAAGAGGTAATATCTTAATTATCTCATATAGTTTAAGATGACGTAAATAAAAACGTGAGTCTGTTTTGCCCTCTATTTTTCTTTGTTCAGCCATAATATTTTGTTGTATTTATTCTACATCTTCATATATAGTTTTAGATGTGATTAGTTTTGTCTTCTTTGAATATAAAAAGTGAATCACAAGTTTGTACATAAAAATAAATCACGAATTTGTACGTAAGCCTAGAGCTTCTTTGGTCTTATGTAGTGGAAGAAATTTTCAGCTTATAAAGGCCATTCTTTCTCTTTATTAGTTTTTCTTCAATTTATTCCTGAATGTCGTTGTATTCTTGTGATTGAGAACATGATTTGTTCAGCGTGACATCACGATTTTACTGTCATATTATATAGCATATAATTTTGAATAATGAACTTAGTAGGTAAAAAGTTAGTTCGTTTGCACGTTCTATAATTAGGGAAATTCATCATGTTGTTGTGAATGTTTTTTTAACATTACGAAAATGGGGTTTAAGATTGGGGTAATTTTTGTGAGAATTGGTGTAATGATGCAATGTGAGGTTAATTCAAGAATTAAATGAGCATGGATTTGTCCACTTGTTTATTTCGGAGAAATAATTTATTTTATGATTTTGTTTGTTAAAAAAAAACAACAGATTGGTGAATTAAATAAAGTTTAGTAGATGTTTATTATTTTACTAAATACTCCTATGTTAATATTAAAGTGTGCATATTTCTAGTTGTTGTACGCTTTTTCCCCTAGTATTTGTAATACTTGAAATACTATGTGTGCTACTTTGAGGTGTTATAATCATCTGTTTAATCCTTTCGTTCTTAATATTTCTTTATAGACCTAAATTATATTTAATGCCTAATCGATTAATTAAGGTGAGCTAGAGCGAGACGGGTTGCGAATTTATTAAAGACCCATTGTAATTGATAAAAAAAAAGAGGAAAAACCAATTGTGAGGGAGCGAGACGAGTTGTGGATTAATCTAGAACTCATTGCGAAAAGGAGTGAGTGAAAAGTTGAAAAGAAAGAATAAAGCGTCTCGAGTTTATAAGAGACGAACAAATGCCTCTAACGTTAAACGAGTTTTAGGCGCGATAATAATAATAAAATATTTGAGTACGATCATGTGTGCGGTTACGCTCCTTGATTAACTCAGGCTTTGTGTGCGGTTACGTTCCTAAGTCAAAGAATATAAGTCACCATTTTGGACATATTATTTAGGTAATTTAAGCAATTAACCAAGCATCTCTTATCCAAGAGTTAATTCAAGACATAAATAAGTCAATAAAAGCGATCGTGCTAGAACCACGGGACTCGAGGGGTGCCTCATACCTTCCCCTCGGTCAACAAAATTCCTTACCCGGTCTTTTGTTTTCGCAGACCAAAATAAGAGTCATTTCCTTTTGATTAGGGATTAAAAAAGGTAATTTGGAACACCATAACTCAATTCCAAGGGGAGACTCTGTATAAGAAATAATCCCTATTCAATACCGTCACTTTAATTGAAAAAACCCTTTCACTCGCTATCGTGCGAAAAAGGAGTGTGACAACTCTGGCGACTCCGCTGGGAAAAATCAGAATTCGAGCTTTTTATATTTACTCATGTTTGACATTTTTTATTTCTTGGATAAATATATTGTGTTTGTTGGTCTAATGTGCTCTTTATTTGCTTATTTATCGCTTTGATATTTTGTGACTATTGTATATATTAATAGTCTTCTCTCTCACACTCTCCGAGTATTTGAACACATTCAACATTGTCCACTGTGTGTGCGGATACGCTTCATAAAATCTTCTATCCGAGATGATCTAGTGTGCGGTTATGCTCCTGGATCAGGAATATTAGTCACACATGTTAGGCGGGGTGAACCACCAGTAAAATCAAAATAGCTCTGCTATCGGTAAACTGACCCTCCTCGGCCCAAGCTGTCCACTCGGGTTAGCCAGTCTAGAAACCTTTACCTGTAGGATGTTAAAACTAGTTGAACAAAATCACAACCTATGATTATCCCTTGTAGGCTACGTTTTATTTGCATCATGTACATTTGACCTAGTGAGACTCGGCATAGGGGTCGGGTCCGTCTAAGACAGGTATCCTCTTTTGAGATCGACATGTGCAGTCTATGTGCTATTTGTTATATTATTCAGAAGGTCTTTGAACGTTTGACCAATTTTAGGGTGATCAATGGAATAAGAGAAAGAGTTATCCTTTATCCTTCATTTTTTATAAAAATGAGAGTAAGAAACACAAAATTCTTTTTCTTATTTTAATAGTTATTGGGCATTTCTAAAAATAAAAAATTTCAAAAAAATTTTTAAACAAAAATCACAAAAAGAGTTTTTAGTTTCTTTTGTATAGTTCGTAAAAAATAAAACCCAATTTTTTTTCTTTTCATACCATTTTTAACAAAAAAAAAAGAGCTAAAAATAGTTGCATTTTTTTCATAGTTTTAATTCTTTAAAACTTTTTTAACTGTTCAATCTGGACGAACTACGCACACCTGATTCTCAACCTGATGAGATATGTAGGAAACCCTCCTCGAGTTCGGTGAACTTTATTCAAAAAAAAAGTTTCAAAAGGTTTTTATCTTTACTTGAAAATTCAAAAAAAAAGTTTTCTTCCTTTACTCTTCAAATCAAAAAAAGTTACTTCATATTTCAAGTGTCTGGAACTACGTCTGACCTGATTCTTGTCTCGGTAAAATACGTAGGCAACCTTTCTAAAGGTTCGGTCTCACAAAAAAAAATGAAAGAATTTTGTTGACTTGGTTGGTACCATCTATTTAAAAGTGTGCATGAAAAAAAAAAGTATGAAGTGATCTTACATTATTGAATGGACCAATTTTGTTGTGAACCATAGATTCTTTTGGTGCCTCTTAATTATACTTAAGTAGTACTTGAGAAACTCTCTTGCTTAATGTCAGGGTTAAAATAAATCTGACCTCATTGTTTAATGTGCGTTGTAAGGTGAGCTTTAGATTGAAAATTCAATGACATGGCTCTGTTGATCTAGAACTTGGCCTAAATATTTGTTGAGGCAAAATTTTGAGAATCACTTAACTTGGGAAAGGATTGTAGGCTTTCTTTGACCCGATTGTGGCTTTGAAGCCTACCAAATGATATGTATATCCTAGAGTTTCCCTTTTGAGCCTAATACCTTTTTTTTGGATAACCACATCTTAGCCTATATATTTTTTAGTGCATAAAGGCACTAACCCCTCTTTTGACTCCACCTCCTTGAGCGCACTAACAAAGATCTAAGTTGGTAACAAAATAAAATGTAAAAAATGTGGAAGTCCAAAAAAAAAAAAAATACGAGAAACAAAAGAAAATCTACACAAAAAATTTCCAACTAAAGGGAGAGAAAGCATGAAAGCAAATGAAGATCAAGTGCGAAAATTTAAAAATATTGAGCGCATAGTGAAATTTTAAAGGAGGGAATAGTCACACGATCCCAAATAAATATCCTACCTATTCCTAAGCCTACATTACAATCCAATGAAAAGTCCTACATGATCCCATTTCGAGCATTCTCAAATTAGTCAAAACTTACATGAGGGCCAAGCATATGGTATCTCAATTGCATGCATTGAATATCTTTCTGAGTGTGAGTTGCTTTTGAAACGTCCTAAGATTTATATACTTCTATATGAGTGTGATATAGGACTTTGTTTGTGGTAAGGGCACTTGAAACATGACGATAGAAATATTGCTAAACCATTGATTAGAGAAAAATGAACAAATCTTGTCAATACTTAAGTATGTTTGAGGTACCATCTGAAACTATAGGAATTACTTCTAAGTTGACTCTGAATTTATCTGAAAGTTATTGATGGTATCACATGCATAATATTAATTGTTGGTATCAACTGAAGTAAAGACATATTCAACCAATGAATTATTTTCCTCTACTCGTTCTTCAAAATTTCTTTTGTAAAAAATTACTCTTCAAAAAGAAAAAAAAGTTTTGTGTTTCTGTATGAACTATGTTTGACCTGATTCTTGCAATGGCGGGATACGTGGGCAGTCCTACAATGGGACTCGGTCTCTTCAAATAAAATTTCTTACATTCAGAAAGTTTTTTATTTTTTTTAAAAAATAAAGTTCCTCGATATCAATATAGGGGATTTTTTTTTATTTTTTTTTAATTTTCTAAAAAAAAAATAAAAAATCTTGATGCTCTCACAGGGAACAAACACCTTAGTAACAATTTTAGGTAGAAAACATCCTAATTGCATTTTGACCTAAAGGAATAAACACCCTATCGGTACCTAAAAGGAACAAACACTCTAATTGCATTTTTACTTTAGTGAACAAGCATCCTATTGGTATTTTGGGAACAAACACCCTAGTTACATTTTGACCTTAGGGAACAAACACCCTATTAGTATTTTAGGAATGAACATCCTATCTTTTTGACCTCAGGAAACAAACACCCTAGTTGCATTTTGATCATAGGGAATAAGCACCCTATTTGCATATCAATCTTGCATTTTTCTTTACAACTAATTCGCATTCATATCAAAAATTTGAAAAATTTCCTAGTTCAAACTGGGGCAAAAATCGTGTTGTGTATTTTTGATGATTTAGTAGTAGCAGGACCCTCCTGGACAATGAAATTTAGCGTAGCAGGACCCTCCTGAACAATGGAATTTATTTTCAGTAGCAGGACCCTCCTGAAAAATGGGACTAGCAGGATCCTCCTGAACAATGAGATTTATTTTCAGTAGCAGGACCCTCCTGAAAAATGAGACTAGCAGGACCCTCCTAGACAATGGGATTTATTTTTAGTAGCAGGACCCTCCTGTAAAATGGGACTAGCAGGACCCTCCTGAAAAATGAGATTTAGCGTAGCAGGACCCTCCTGGACAATGGAATTTATTTTCTGTAACAGGACCCTCCTGAAAAATGGGACTAGCAGGACCCTCCTGAAAAATGGGACTAGTAGGACCCTCATGGACAATGAGATTTATTTTTAGTAGCAGGACCCTCCTGAAAAATTGGACTAGAAGGACTCTCCTGAAAAATGAAATTTAGCGTAGCAGGACCCTCCTGGACAATAGGATTTATTTTCAGTAGAAGGACCCTCCTGAAAAATGGGACTAGCAGGACCCTTCTGGACAATGGAATTTATTTTTAGTAGCAGGACCCTCCTGGACAATGGAATTTATTTTCAGTAGCAGGACCCTCCTGAAAAAAAGGATTAGCAGGACCCTCCTGAAAAAAAGGATTAGCAGGACCCTCCTTGACAATGGGATTTATTTTTAGTAGTAGGACCCTCCTGAAAAATGGGACTAGCAGGACCCTCCTGGAAAATGGGATTTAGCGTAGCAGGACCCTCCTGGACAATGGGATTTATTTTCAGTAGCAGGACCCTCTTGAAAAATGGGACTAGCAGGACCCTCCTGGAGAATGAGATTTATTTTTAGTAGCAGGACCCTCCTGGAAAATGGGACTACAGGACCCTCCTGAACAATGAAATTTATTTTCAGTAGCAGGACCCTCCTGAAAAATGGGACTAGCAAGACTCTCTTGGATAATGGAATTTATTTTTAGTAGCAGGACCCTCCCAAAAAATGGGACTAGCAGGACCCTCCTGAACAATGAGATTTATTTTCAGTAGCAGGATCCTCCTGAAAAATGGGACTAGCAGGACCCTCCTGGACAATGGAATTTATTTTTAGTAGCATGACCCTCCTGAAAAATGAGATTTAGCGTAGCAGGACCCTCCTGAAAAATGAGATTTAGCGTAGCAGGACCCTCCTGAAAAATGGGACCTTCCTAGTCTGAGATAGTTTTTTTTTATTTTCTCCTAGGATAAACATATCCTGGTCTGAGTTTTTATTTTTCACATTCGCTAATAACTCACAAAAAAAAAATCAGTCAAACTCGGGCAAAATTTTTTGTTTGTTTCTTTTTGTTTATAATGTCTTGCAGGTTTTCCCTAGCAAAGCATGGTCGTGATATTCAAGAACAAAGTTTCAACTCATTCCAGAATACTCAATCTCAATAATAGCCGAAGTCATTTGATCAAATACATGTAACAGCCAGGCGGCGTAAGATTCATTCCTTTTCAACTGCTGATCAAGAAACAAGTATCCAAGAACATCTTCAAACTGTCATTTAGAAGAGCATCAAAGGCTCACTCTAAGTTTCAAGTTCAAGTCCCAAGTTTCAGTTTCAAGATCAAGGAACTCATCAGAAAATTAAGGCGATATTCAAAGATAGGGACCCAAGTGAAGATTCAAATCAAGATTCAAGAGAAGCTGCATAAATAGGAACTTGTACTTGTAGTTTTTTTTCTTTTACTTTTAGTTTTTATTTTGATGTAAGAACAGGAGCCACGAACCAAAAACTCGACGGGACCTTACTCGACTCTCCAACTCATCACTCCATCTCCTTGAACTACACGTGACCCAATTCCCTTATAACCCGGGATATGTAAGTTGTCCAAACCAGGGCTCGATCGCATCTTTTTTCTTTTCTTCTTCCTTTCTAATAACAGTCGGGTCAAAACTAATCTCGTTGTCTACTTCTTTGTCTGAAAATTCTTCGTCTTTTCAGTCATAGAGGGGCAAAATGTAGACAACGTGAGTTTTGACCCTTCCCGAGTAGTAACTCATTTTTTAGTTTTAAATATTTATTTTAATTTTTAGTAGGTTTTATTTTAAAATGGTGAAAATATTTCAAAATAATTAGAGCCATCATTTAGGATAGGTTTTGTTGTTTAACTTTTCAAATAATAGAAAATTTTCAAAAAATATATATTTATCTCTTAATTTAAGTTTAATAAATAAGCTAGTAATTTTAGTATTTTCTTAATTATATTTTAGTCTAGCTATTTAACTTTTCATATATTTTATTGATTAATTCATCATTATTTATATATTTAAGTTACAAAAAAAAAAAGAGACAAAATGCAATTTCCTAAAACTAATCCTAAACCCCCAACCCATTACCCCAATTTCCTACCCCCACTCCCCCCACTTTTCTCACTAACACACACCCACACAACACACACGACATGCACACATACACAATACACGACACACACACATACTAATATATATAATTGCACATGAGAGCATAGCAACGGAGGGAAAAAACAGAAAACAAAAAGCAGAAAATTAGAGGAGAAGAACAGAGAAAGAAAAAACAATAAGCAACACAAAGCACCAAAGGGAGAGTAACAGAAGAAACAAGCACAATATAGAGATGGAAAAGAAAACAGGGGAGAAAGAAAAAATTAGAGAGCTTGAGGTCGGAGTTTCGAGGTTTTCGTTCGTGGTTTCGAGTTCCTGGATCTGAAAGTTAGCTATTGTTAACTTTGAAAATCAGTACGTAGATTGTAGCCCTTTTAACATGAAATTTTCACAAGAGGTAATATCTGAATTATCTCATATAGTTTAAAATGACGTGAATAAAAACGTGAGTTTATTTTGCCCTCAAATAGTTTGGGGTTAACCAAATCGCAAACACTTGGCCTCAAATAGTCTCTGTGATGGATGGTGTCAGATCCAAGTACAAGACTAAATGGATTAGATGGTATCCTCCTCCTCTTGGGTGGTGGAAATGCAACACTGATGGGGCTTCTAGAGGAAATCCAGGCCCAAGTTCTGCAGCTTTTTGTATCAGAAATAATGAAGGGGATCTAGTATGTGCAAAACGTTCATGCTTCCTGAGAATACTAATTTGGTTGCTGAGGTGATTGCTATAAGAGAAGGCTTACAATTCTGTTTGGAAAATTTGATTCCAAACATAATTGTTGAATCAGACTCTTTTGCAATAGTGAATATCATCAATGGGGTTTGGATGATTCCTTGGAGTGTGACAGTGGAGGTCAACTCCATTAGGAAGATGATGAACTCAATTACAGCAAGAGTACAACACTCCTTAAGGGAGGGAAATACTCTTGCTGATTATTTAGCTAACATGGTTTTTTTATTTTGCAAGTATTTTTGAATTCAAAACAATCCAGGAAATGCCTAGCACAGGTAGAAGGATTATCAACTTGGACAAACAAGGTACACCACACATGAGGATAAGGAAGTGTACGGCAGAATAAACAGTGAGATAGAAGGGTATTAATCAGGTTCGACCTGGAACTCTGAATTTCTGTTAGATGATACCATTTACTGAGTATATAGTATTGTCCGAACTAAGTTCGGTTGGTTAAACATATCATGCACCTGGTGAGGGCTTGGGGTGTTACAAATGATATAAAACCAGGACACATTAATCTTAGTATCTAAATGTCATCTACAGTCTATGTGATTTCAAGTACAGCAACTGTTAATCTCGGCATTGATTTAGTACATTTAAACCCTATCTTTGAAAAAAAGGGGGGTGAAAATATACCTGAGATGTGGCATGGTTGAGAAATTATTATTGTGGAGATGTGTCATAGTGTAACACAAAATCCTTTGAAGAAGAATCACCTTCAAAAATATTTAGTTCGTAAATTTTACAGGTCTAGGTGCCGATGGTGGTATTAATCCCTAATGGGGTTCAACCTATCGGGACTTAGATTTATGAAAATGAGCGGACTTAACTTCGAAGGTCTACAGGAGAGGAACACACAAAGCGACACAAGCACAAAAAGAGCAACTTTGGATCTCTAAATCGACATACCTGAAATTCTGATTTGAAGTCCATCATCGAGACATTGGTGAACCAGTGGAGCTCCGGTGTGATGAGTCGAGCTGAGGATAGGTGAAACACAAGAGTAGCAGCGGTGGTTGAAGACAAATCGACAAGCTTTCTAAGAAGCAAAGTGAAATACGACTTGGGGAAGAAGAACCGGAAGCTTTCCAACTTTCCTAATTTGTTTTTGTCCCTTTGTTTATTTGTCTGAGATGTTATCAATTTTGAAGGGCCAGGCCACTTTTAGGCCTGGTCTTGTATATAACCCTCTTATTTTTAATAAATGGGCTATATGCCCGTCTTTAACTTAAAAAAAAGTTTGTTTTACCCTCTATTTTTCTTTGTTTCAGCCATAATATTTTGTTGTATTTATTCTACATCTTCATATATAGTTTTAGATGTGATTAGTTTTGTCTTCTTTGAATATAAAAAGTGAATCACAAGTTTGTACATAAAAATAAACCACGAATTTGTACGTAAGCCTAGAGCTTCTTTGGTCTTATGTAGTGGAAGAAATTTTCAGCTTATAAAGGCCATTCTTTCTCTTTATTAGTTTTTCTTCAATTTATCCTGAATGTCGTTGTATTCTTGTGATTGAGAACGTGATTTGTTCAACGTGACATCACAATTTTACTGTCATATTATATAGCATATAATCTTGAATAATGAACTTAGTAGGTAAAAAGTTAGTTCGTTTGCACGTTCTATAATTAGGAAAATTCATCATGTTGTTGTGAATGTTTTTTTAACATTAGGATAATGGGGTTTAAGATTGGGGTTATTTTTGTGAGAATTGGTGTAATGATGCAATGTGAGGTTAATTCAAGAATTAAATGAACATGGATTTGTCCACTTTTTTATTTAGGAGAAATAATTTATTTTATGATTTTGTTTGTTAAAAAAAAACAGACTGGTGAATTAAATAAAGTTTAGTAGATGTTTATTATTTTACTAAATACTCCTATGTTAATATTAAAGTGCGCATATTTCTAGTTGTTGTACGCTTTTTTTTCCCTAGTATTTGTAATACTTGAAATACTATGTGTGCTACTTTGAGGTGTTAGAGTACTATTAAAAACATCATTGGTTACGGGTTAGAGAGAGAGTCCCCCTTCTCTCTAGAATGAGGGTTCCCTAACCTTAGGGCTCCTCCCATTAAGCTGCCACAAACCAAAAAATTTCCTCCGGCACCCTCCCTCTCTTTCATCAACTTTCAACCCCTCAAAACACAAACAAAGGGAAAAAAATGAAACAACAACAAACTGAAAGCACAGACCATGAAATGATCAATATGGAAACATATGAACAAAGAACAGGGGAAGACCTTGTAGAGGAAGAAGAAAATACTCACGCCCACCCTTACGAACAACCACCACTAAAGAACATAAAAAAGCCTCATTCCTAGAAAGAGTAAAGGATTTTTCTACACTTAACCAGACCACAAACCAAATAATAGTACAAGACAATATAGAAGAATCTGAGTCTTTTGACGAGACTATAAACCCCCTGGGAACCGATAACTTTATTCCCCTATGCTCATCGGATAAAGATCGTATCTATAAAAACTGGTCGAATGCTCTTATTGTCAAAATACTTGGCAGAAGAGTTGGATACCAATTTTTACAACAAAAACTTGCTGCAATATGGAGGGCCTCAGAAAACATCACCCTAATACATCTAGGCTGCGACTATCATCTCGTTAAATTCTCCAAAGAAGAAAACTACAACAAAGCACTACACGAAGGACCGTGGTTCATAGGGAACCAATTCTTAACAGTAAGAAAATGGGAGTCGCGATTTATAACATCTAAAGCAACGCTAACCTACTCGGCCATTTGGGCTAGGCTACCGGAGTTGCCTACGGAGTTCTACGACTACGAAATTCTACAAAGGATTGGGGAAAAACTAGGACAACTAATACGAATAGACGCCTGTACATCCTCAGCAGTAAGAGGAAAATATGCTAGAGTGTGTATCCTTGTACCCATAGAAGAACCACTCAAAACCTTTGTGATAATTGGAAGACACATACAGAGGATTACCTACGAAGGGTTTAACATGCTTTGCACCTCTTGTGGCAGATTAGGACACAACCTGAGGAACTGCCCTAAACGGATGCAAACCATACAAGAACAAAAGGAAATTAACTCAACAAACACGGGAAAAAACGATAAAGTGGAGGAAATAGTAAAAACAATTGATCAATGGACCATTGTCACAAATCAGAGAAAAAAAATTCAACTACCCAACCGAAGGAAAGAAAACAAGCACAGACAAAGGCAGAAACAAAGGCAATTTCTAGCCACCGTCGATGAACATCGTAAGGAAGGAGGACAAAAGAATAGCAGGGAAATCCCATTAGAAAACAAAATACAACCAACTGACCAACATGTCCAACAGTAACCAATATTATTCAAAGGGTAATAACCTTACAGGCAACTCCCCAAATTACCCCCCAGACCCCTCGTTAAATGTTAACAGCCAATTAACAGCTAGCAAACCTTTGGAAAAGACTCAATCTATCCCTTTAAACCAGCCAAAACCCCTTAATCCAAGGGATAATGATACAGATTACGTTGATCCTAGATCCCATCAAATCAGCTCCTTGGAACAAATCACCCCTAGAAGTATTAGGACCATTAAAGACCCAATCAAAAAAATATTAAATAGCACACAAGGCAATAGCTTGAATACACAGCAGTTAATAATAACAAACCTAGTGTGAATACAGATCAGACCAACTCCCCTAGAACTCTTACTTCCCCCAAAACGCAAATTATGGATATTAAAACTTCCATATTTAATAACACAGTACAAGCCACATTTAAGGTTGATGGAAAATTACCCAGTCAAACAGAAAACCTCCATTTAGCAAACAAGTTTAGTATCCTTGAAAATCTTCATAGTACGCATCAAATGGACAAGGTAAAGACAACCAATCAACATCATATTAATAACATGGATCAGATCATGCAAGAGAGTGAGGAAGACCCAATAGTTCAACCATTACCACTGGATAATGGACTCAATGCAGTAGCTACTATAAATACATGAAAAGCTAATACAACAATTAACCATAATAAAAAAAAACCTTACAAGCATAGAAAAAAAAAAGATGCCAAGACTTTCTCCTCACCACTACAGGAGAACTCAACGAATGAGGAGGAATGTTTGGACAAGGGAGGCAAACCGCCAACCCAACATGGCCCCAACTCCGCAAATCCCCACTACCCAAACGCCACAAATCTTCTCCACAACCCCCTTCCTCTGAACCATGTTCCTCAGTCTTGGATAGAACATGGTCTAACGGGCCACATGTTGAGTTTGATCCTGCAAATCAATGGGCAAGACATTGTGATTCAGATAGAGGACCCAAGGTATCTCGCTCAAATAGTGACGGAGGGACTTAGAATTGGAATGGACAACATAGCAAACCATCCTTGGTTAACCAATTCCCAGAACCAAGCTCCTATGTTTCCTCTCTTTCCTAACGAGACTTGGAACCCGCTAAACACAGCCAACCTACTCAACATGAACCTCCCTCTCTTCCCCAGCCAGCAACTACCGTAGATCCCTACACAACTGTTTCAGCAGAATCCAAACGAGGAGGTAAGATACCAGATGAATCAGCAAGCATTTGTAATGATGCCAACTCCGTAGAACTTCTATGGCAACAACAATGTCCATACTCAGGGCGATGTGCAACCCCCAATGCAGAACCATGTGTATGAACCACAAGAGAATCAACCTCATGTGCAAACGCAACCAGCTGTCCCAATAGCGCAGTGGCACCAATCCCACCTCAACCATAGATGGACGAGGAGGAAGAAGAGGGAGGATTCAGAACAAAAAATATGGTCAATACAACATGCTAAGATCATTAAAGACAATGGTGTTCAAGGAAAGAAAAGAAAAAAGGCACATCTTACGTTGCCCAGTGGATTTGAGAAAATGCTCAATCATTATAAGGATTCTGGAACCCCCACCGGGTCTCTACAAGTATGCAGTAGTGATGGTACCAACTACATGACGAAAGATGAAGGACCATCAAACCAACAGAGCCTCCGAGAGAGAGGGAGCTCTCAAAATAGGAACTCTAATATGTCTGTCATAGTGTGGAACTGCCGAGGGGCAGGAAATGCGGAGTTTAGGATATCATTCAGGTCAATGCTAGACTATAATAAACCTAGCTTGGTCGCCCTACTGGAAACAAAACAAGAGGACCACCACAACATCTCAAGAGACTTTGGTTTTAGCAGCTTGGTTCAGGTCCCAGCCCAGGGAAACTCGGGAGGCATTGCAATTATGTGGAAGAGGGACGAGGTGAATGTGGATCAAATTGGCTCTACGGATCAAGAGATTCACGCGATGATAAAGGTACATAACGAACCTAAAACATGGCTACTTACAGTTATCTATGCTAGTAACTTGCTAAATGAAAGACTTATATTATGGAACAACTAAAAAACTTTTGCAAATAACTATAAAGGCCCTTGGTTGGTAGCGGGGTATCTTAACGAAGTTACAAAAGCTAGCAAAAAATTTGGGGGACTCCCTGTTAGCAATAATAGAATTAACCTTCTTCTAAACTGTTTAGATCACTATGGACTACTCGACTTAGGATTCAAAGGATAGAGATACACGTGGTCCAATAAAAGTAAAAAAAGCAGAACTTTAATCATGGAAAGATTAGATAGGTATCTTGCCAACCCCGACTGGATTAATCTCTACCAGGAAGCTAGTGTAAGTCATCTGGTGAGGATCCACTCCGGCCACTGTCCAATCAAGCTTGAATTTCACAAAAAAACTCCCATAGATAGTAGTATTTTTAGACTAGAAACAATGTGGACTTCTCACCCAACATTCATAAATGTTGTAAAAGATTCTTGGAATAACCAACCTGATATAGTTAAAGCCATTGAAAACTTCACTACAAATGCTAAGGAATGGAATGTTAGTACGTTTGGAAACATTTTTCATAAAAAAAATACCTTATTAGCTAGAATAGAGGGGATACAAAAGTCTCCGAAATATACGACTAGCCTCTTTCTTATTAACCTAGAATCTGACCTACTAGAGGAGCTAAACAACATTCTTAAACTTGAAGAGGAATTTTGGAGACTCAAATCTAGAATCCACTGGCTTCAAGATGGGGATGCCAACACAAAATTCTTTCATATCACTACTATGCAAAGAAGGAGGAAAAATAGAATCTTTAGCTTAAAAGATGATGTAGGAAACTGGTTTTATGATAAAAAATACATAAAGAACATGATCAGCGACTATTACCTAAAATTATACTCCACTGGAAAAATAATGTCCTATGCTAAAGAAAGGTACATGTCTTATGGAAGCATCATAACAATAGAAGAACATAGAAGCCTAAGTATAGAGCCTTCCGAAATGGAAGTTAAGAGTGTCGTAGACTCATTCAAACCTTTTAAGCACCCGGACCGGACAGGTTGCATCCTTTTTTCTACCAAAAATATTGGAAGGAAACAAAAGAATGCTTATTGCAATTCTGTAAACACACCTTCAATAACAAGAAGATGGTGGAAGACATGAATAGCACATACATATGCCTCATCCCAAAATGCCAAAGTGCTGAAACAGTGAAACAATTCAGACCCATTGGTCTTTGTAAAACGGCATACAAAGTTGTCACAAAAATAATTGTTAATAGGATCAAGCCTCTACTCCCACGACTAATTCACCTGACACAAACAAGCTTTATAAAAGAGAGAAGAGCATCAGACAATGCTATAATAGTTCATGAAGTATTAACCTATTTTAGAGTAATGAAAGGGAACAAATCAAAAATGATGATTAAAATCGACCTAGAAAAAGCCTTCGATAAAATAGAATGGTCCTTTGTACGATTTTCCTTAAGATCACTAAATTTCCCCCCGGATCTTATAGACATTATCATGTCCTGTATCTCATCATCAAAAATATCCATTTTAATTAATGGTTCCAAAACAAATTTTTTTAAACCTTCAAGAGGAATTTAGGCAAGGTGACCCCTTATCCCCCTACATATTCATTATCTGCATGGAAATGTTGTGAAGACTAATACAGTATGAAGTAGATTGTTGTAGATGGGATCCCATAAAAATCTCCAACAAGGAACCCAAAATATCTCATCTCTTTTTTGCGGACGATCTTGTTTTACTATCTAACGTTAACAAAAAAAGTTGTAAATCCATTGTAGACGTTATTAACAAATTCTGGATAATTTCTGGGCAGTCAATAAACTATAACAAATCCAAAGTTATCTTCTCTAATAATGCAACCATGGAAGTAAAGGAACTCTTCAGTAACCACTTAGGCATAAAACATTCCAATAATTTTGGAAAGTATCTGGGATTTCCAATGATCAACTCCAAGCTTTCTAACAGTAACTTCCAATTTATCCTTGATAGACTCAACACTAGATTAAATGGCTGGAAAACAAATTTTCTCAATATTGCGGGAAGGACTACCTTAATCAAGTCCACCCTAGCAGCCATTCCTAATCATATAATGCAACTCTATTCTCTCCCCAAAAGTACCTTGAATAAGATTGACTCTATACAGAGGAACTTCTTGTGGGGAAGCACAGAGGAGAAGAAGAAATGTCATCTTGCGAAATGGGATATAGTTACTAAACCAAAAGAAAGAGGAGGTCTAGGACTTTATAAAGCATACTGGAAAAACCTATCCTTCAACATGGCCTTGGCATGGAGATACAAAAAACACCAAAAGGCCTTATGGTCACAGATATTGATGAATAAATACGATAATAGGAAGAAGAACAGGATAACTAACTCTAAATACATAAAAAGCTCCCATGTTTGGAGAAACATCTCGAAAGGGATAAGACTTTGTGAAGAAGGCATCAAATGGGAAATAGGGGATGATAAAAAATAAATCTATGGCGGGACAATTGGGTCAATCATGGCAAGCCCCTAAGGAATATGATATATGGGCCGTTAATGAAACATGAGCATGATCTAAAGGTTGCTAACGTAATACACAATGGTGTTATCAACAACAACTCCATATCCTTTGATCTACCTCTTGAAATAATTCAGAAAATCCATAGTACTTACATCAAGCAAAATAATATAGGAGAGGATAACTATAAATGGAATGCCATAGGGCACAATATCTTCTCTACAAAAGCTGCATATGAGATTGCATCAAAAAACAATGCTAGTAGTACGAGGGAGGAGAACCTAACATGGCTATGGCAAATAAATACCTTAAATAAACTGAAATATTTTTTATGGCTTCTTTGCTTTAATAGAATCCCTACTGCCGACATGCTTCAGAAAAGGAATATATGCCCCAACGATACATGCAGTATCTGCGGGAAAGAGAAAGAAGACATTGAACATTTGTTCTTCAGATGTAAACATTCAGAACTTTTATGGGAACAAACTAATCGAGACCATAAGTACCCTTTCCAGACTAATGACCAAAATACCATGATCAACTGGTTAGAGAAACAGTTAAAATCAAAGGAAAAATGGGATGGCTACCTCTACTGGGCAGATTTAATCCCCTTTCTACTGTGGCAAATTTGGATTAGCAGAAACAACATAATATTTAGGGGAAATAATAACCCCTCACAAATCAGCTTAGTGTATAACAAAACCTTGGAGCACAAGTTTATGACTAACAAAAAAATCCTTAACAAAAGGAAAAGCCTCATCTATGTGAAATGGGAACCACCGGATACGAATGTCTATAAGCTAAACATAGACGGTGCTTGCATCTCAAATCCTGGTAAAGGAGGAATTGGAGGCATATTTTGGGATCACAACAAAAAATGGATAATGGGCTTCAACATGAGAATTCACATAGCTACCAACATCTACATGGAAGCTCTAGCTTTGTTACATGGACTAAAGATAGCATTACAGGAAAATTTTATACCCCTACTAATCGAAACTGATTGCAAGGAACTCATCAATATGTTATCTAACACTTCTTGCTCCTATCAAAACTTAATTGATGATTGCAGGTACCTATTAACTAAGGCAAGAAAGGCATCAATCAAGCACATATTCAGGGAAGCTAATGGAGTTGCGGACCAATTAGCAAAAGAAGGATGCAAATTAGATAGTTTTGGTAGCTTGATGATGTATCCCACTCCCCCCGCACCTATTATCCATGTATTTGATAGAGACAGAATGAGTACTATGTTGCCTAGACTAGTCTCATTATGTAATTACTCTTAATTATGTTTAATGAATAAAATTCTTTACTACCAAAAAAAAAACTTTGAGGTGTTAGAATCATCGGTTTAATCCTTTCGTTCTTAATATTTCTTTATAGGCCTAAATTATATTTAATGCCTAATCGATTAATTAAGGTGAGCTAGAGCGAGACTGGTTGCGAATTTATTCAAGACCCATTGCAATTGATAAAATAAAAGAGCGCAAAAACCAATTGTGAGGGAGCGAGACGAGTTGTGGATTAATCTAAACTCATTGCGAAAAGAAGTGAGTGAAAAGTTGAAAAGAAAGAATAAAGTGTTTCGAGTTTATAAGAGACAAACAAGTGCCTCTAATGTTAGACGAGCTTTAGGCGTGATAATAATAATAAAATATTTGAGTACGACCATGTGTGCCGTTACGCTCCTTGGTTAACTCAGGCTTTGTGTGCGGTGTTACGTTCCTAAACCAAATAATATAAGTCACCATTTTGGACATATTATTTAGGTAATTTAAGCAATTAACCAAGAATCACTTATCCAAGAGTTAATTCAAGCCATAAATAAGTCAATAAAAGTGACCGTGCTAGAACCACGGGACTTGAGGGGTGCCTCATACCTTTCCCTCGGTCAATAGAATTCCTTACTCGGTCTTTTATTTTCGCAGACCAAAATAAGAGTCATTTCCTTTTGATTAGGGATTCAAAAAGGTGACTTGAAACACCATAACTCAATTCCAAGTGGCGACTCTGTAAATGAAATAATTCCTATTCAATATCGTAACTTTAATTGGAAAAACCCTTTCACTCGTTCGCTATCGTGCGAAAAAGGGGTGTGACAGTTTTGGCTCTCTCATTTATAAGCAATGAGACACTTTAGCCAAAACCTAGTTTTTGCAAAACCAAGTTTCATCCTCTCAAAGCAAAGGCTGCTCAATCTCTTCAATACACAAAAGCTCTCTGAACAAGGGACCTGATCGTGATCAAGATGATATCAACAGTTTCTTGTTTTTAGTTGAGTCTTTTGTATTTGTGTTCTCGTATTGTAAACCATCAGCTAGAGTTAGTTGATTGTTTGAAGTTATATTAGTTAGAGTTAGTTAATATTGTGGTGATACAGTAGATTTATTGCATCTGATATTGTAATAGAGTTATTTCAGTGTAGTGGATTAAGAGTTTAATCCGTAGGGTTACTGGAGTCTGTAATCCTAAGTTGCTCAGTTGTTTAGTGAAGATTGGCTGGTGAAATCCTGCTGGTGTAGGTTATGGTTTTACTCCCTTGAGCAAGGAGGTTTCCACGTAAAAGTAACATGTTCTTTACTTTCTGTCATTTCACTTTCTCACTCTTCATTGCAACTCTAGTCTAGGGACCTGGTCCCTTGACCCTCGTTGGACCCATACAAGCCATCAATTGGTATAAGAGCAAGGACTTTCTAAAAGGGTAACACCTAGAAAGAACTTACTCAAAATGGCAGCTCCACCAAATCTCGAAGAAGGTCAGTCAATTTCAAGGCCACCCAGGTTTAATGGACAGTTCTATGGGTGGTGAAAGACGAGAATGCACGATTTCATTATGGATGAGGACAGTGAACTATGGGATTTTATCTGTGACGGTCCCTATGTGTTCCCATGAAGACAATAACAGTTAGAGAAGAAACAAAATCTGTTCCCAAAATAAGAAAGGAATATGTCGACACTGACAGGAAACAGATAAAGAAGAACTTCAAGGCAAAGAAGTTGTTGGTGTGTGGTATTGGTGCTGAAGAATACAATTGAATCTCAGCATGTGAAATAGCACAAGAGATATGGCATGCATTTCAAACTACTCATGAAGGGACTAACCAGGTTAAACAGTCTAAGATAGACATGCTTACGACTCAATATGAGTTGTTCAGAATGAATGAAGGAGAATCTATTCAAGAAATGCATACTAGATTCACTTTAATCATCAATGAACTCCACTGCCTTGGAGATGGCATTAAACCCAGCAAACTAGTCAGAAAGATTCTGACTGTTCTACCCTCCTCCTGGGAAAGCAAGGTGAATGCCATCACTGAAGCCAAAGACCTTAAAACTCTAACAATGGATGAGCTAATAGGAAATTTAAAAACCTATGAGCTCAAGAAACAACAGGATCATGAACGACAACAACCCAAGAAGGAGAAGAGCTTGGCTCTCAAAGCAGTTAAAAGTGACTCAAGTGGTGATGAATCAGATATGGTATACATCACTAGACGTTTTCAAAAGATGATTAGAAGAAATGGTGGTTTTTCATCCAAGGGAAACTCAAGCAAGCAATTCAAAGGGAATGACTGTTGCCACAAGTGTGAAAATCTAGGACACTAAATCAAGGATTGTCCTCTTTGCAAACAAGAGTACAAAGACTATGCTAAAAACAACTATGAGAAAGGACGAAAAAGGTACCCGATCCCTGACAAACTCAACAGGAAGGAAATGGATGACATTATGGTAAAGCAGGCTTTAGCTGCATGAGGGGATCGGACTCCTCCCGTGAATCCGACCATGAGGAAACTCCAGAGGATGCATCTATGCTAGTCATTGAAGATCGTTCATCCAGTTTTGACTCCTTGTTTGCCCTGATGGCAAAGTCTGAAGATGAAGAAGAGCCAGAGGCAAGCTTTCGTGATGTTCAAAAAATCTCAAAGACACTCTAAGATTGAGCTACGGTCCTTAGCTAATGTTTTGATTGATGAGTACTATAACGTCACAAAAGAAAGGGATTTTCAAAACAATAGTCTGAGTAACTTGAAGCTGAATAAACCACCTGGTCTTGCAAAGTCTCTGATTTAGAAGAAAAAAATTGCAATTGTCATGTCTGAAAATGATTCATTGGTTGAAAAAATGAAAAACATTTCTCAAAATGGATTTAAAGGAAAGGGAAATGGTAGTGAGATCCAATTTGAACTTGAAACCGAATTGAACAAGTTCAAACTAGATCTCACAGTCTCCCTTGAAAGGAATAAAGAACTTGAGAGGAACTTGGTCCGTATTAAGGCTGATTTAGAAAAAGCCCTTAAATGGACAGTCTCCTATGATGTCTTGAACCAATTGACAAACATGAGGTCCACTGCTGGTGAGGGCCTTGGCTTTCAAAAGAAAAATCCTCCTTATGATCCTCATAGAAAGTATGTGTCAAACCCAGACAATTGGTTGTATACTCACTGTGGTAGAAATGGTAATTACAAGGACACCTGCCCTGCAAGATCAACTGCTGTTAGAAGGGGAAGAATATTTGTCGAAAGAAAGGAAAACACCAGAAAACCTGGTCCCCCATCCGGGAGAATCAGGTTGCCAGGTTGGACTAGAAAGAGCCTTATTCATCCACTATCTCATTACTGGGGACTTGACCTAAAATGGGTTCCTAAGGCTAACAAATGACTCATTGTGCAGGAAAGAGTGAGGGGTAGTAGCCAGAGCTGGTTCATGGATAGTGGCTGCTCCAAGCATATGACAGGAAGAATGGAAGAATTCCTCTCACTCAAGGCATTCCAAAGTGGAAGTGTCTCCTTTGGAGATGGTAAGAAAGGACACATCCTTGGTGTTGGAAGTGTTGGCAAGTCTCTAGGACATGCCATTGAAAATATGTATTATGTAAATGGGTTGAAGTATAGTCTACTCAGTGTGTCTCAAATTTGTGACAAGGTAAATAAAGTCAAGTTCCTATCTTCTTGTTGTACCGTCACAAATCTCTCATCTGGAGAAATCATGTTGGTGGCAAAAAGACATAAAAACATGTACATTGCTGATCTTGATTCTATCTCTGGAGGAGACCTCACCTGTCTGAAAGTCCAAGATGATGAAGTTGATCTATGGCACAGGAGATTGGGACATGTCAGTTGCTCCCTTCTTAACAGGTTGATCACAAGGGACCTGCTACGTGGTCTGCCCAAGATCAAATTCCCAGAAGGAAAAGTGTGTGATGCATGTGTCAATGGCAAGCATGTCAGGTCCTCATTCAAAACCAAGAAGGAAGTAAGCACGTCAAATCCTCTCAAACTTCTTCATATGGACTTGTGTGGTCTAGTAAAAATTCCAAGTCGAGGTGGGAAGAGGTACATCTTTGTGATCGTGGACGACTTCTCAAGGTTCACTTGGACCATGTTTCTTGTCACACCCCTTTTTCGCATGATAGCGAATGAGTGAAAGGGTTTTTCCAATTAAAATGACGGTATTGGATAGGGATTATTTCGTTACAGAGTCGCCACTTGGAATTGAGTTATGGTGTTCCAAGTCACCTTTTTGAATCCCTAATCAAAAGGAAATGACTCTTATTTTTGGTCTGCAAAAATAAAAGACCGGGTAAGGAATTATTTTGACCAAGGGGAAGGTATGAGGCACCCCTCAAGTCCCATGGTTCTAGCACGGTCGCTTTTATTGACTTATTTATGACTTGAATTAACTCTTGGATAAGCGGTGCTTAGTTGATTGCTTAGTTTACCTAAATAATATGTTCAAAATGGTGACTTATATTTTTTGGCTTAGGAACATAACTGCACACAAAGCCTGCATTAACCAAGGAGCGTAACCGCACATATGATCGTACTCAAATATTTAACCAAGGAGCGTAACCGCACATATGATCGTACTCAAATATTTAAATTATTGCACTCCTTTCTTTTATGAATTCGTAACTTATTTCGCTCACTTATTTAACATTAAAATATTTATTATCAAAAATGGAACTCTAAACAATAGATAGCGAAAGTGACTAAAAACTATTAACTGCCTCTTCGTTTGAAAATAAAGTCAACATAACAAATCAAAATCTATTTTTAAGAAACAGGCAACATAAATTTTAATATGAAATAATTGATTGATAATAAAATTTGATTCAAGAAAACTATTTGCTATTAATTCCAAGTCGATTAAATAAAACATAACCTAAGAAAATAAGTTTTCCAACATATTAGAGGTACG
Source organism: Jaltomata sinuosa (assembly GCA_003996215.1). Classification (NCBI taxonomy): domain Eukaryota; kingdom Viridiplantae; phylum Streptophyta; class Magnoliopsida; order Solanales; family Solanaceae; genus Jaltomata; species Jaltomata sinuosa. The sequence goes on from QJPP01004758.1 coordinate 88,220, forward strand.
ACATTGATTCATTTTTTTAAATAATAAACAGAAATGAAAATTGAATCTTTTGGCAACATTCTCCTAAAGATTCAAACTCACCAATAAACTAAAACAAATATTGAAGACTTTTACAAAGACTAATAAATCTAATTAAAATAAGGACTCCCGCAAATGCTCTAAACTCGAACGAAACTCAAATACCAACTCCCGAATTTTACTCTCTGTTTTTTCTTTCTTTTCTTCTTCTCCTTTCGTTGTTTTCTTTCCTTTTCTTTTTTGTTCTCACTGTTTTTTTTTCTTTCTTTTCGTCTATCTATGTTTTTTTCTTCTTCTTTGCGTGTGTGTGGGTGTATATATAGTAGTGTGTATGTTGTGTGCATGTGTATGTGTGTGTGCCGTGAGAAATGGGATGTGAGGGAGTGTGGGTGAGGTTGTGTCGTGTGTGTGAGTGTGTTGTGTGGAGGTGAGGGGGTGATGGGGAGTGCAGGTGAGTGGGGGGAGGGGGGGTTAGTGGTAGTTTAGGATAGTATTTTTTGTCTTTTCTTTTTCCTTGTTTTTTTTAGTTACTTAAATATATATAATGATGAATTAACTAATAAAATATATAAAAAGTTAAATAGCTAGACTAAAATATAATTAAGAAAATACTAAAATTACTAGCTTATTTATTAAACTTAAATTAAGAGATGAATATATTTTTTGAAAATTTTCTTATTATTTGAAAAGTAAAAATACCAAAACCTATCCTAAAATATGACTCTATTTTTGAACTCTTTTTCTTTCACAAATTTTTCAAATAGAATCTATTAAAAATGAAATAAAAATTAAAATAAAGAGTAGACTAGAAATAAATATTTAAAGCTAAAAAAATGAGTTACTACTTGGGAAGGGTCAAAAATAACGTGTCTACAGTTTGTCCCTCTTTGACTGAAAAGACGAAGAGTTTTCAGACAAAGAAGTAGACAACGAGATTAATTTTGACCCGACCGTTATTAGAAAGAAAGAAGAAAATAACAAAAAGATGCGACCGAGCCCTGATTTTGAGCAGCTTACATATCCCGGGTTATAAGGGAATCAGGTCACGTGTAGTTCAAGGAGATAGAATGATGAGTTCGAGGTCGAGTGAGGTCCCGTTGAGTTTTCGATTCGCGGATCTTATTCTTACATCAAAATAAAAACTAAAAGAAAAAGAAAAAAAAAACTAGTACAAAGTACAAGTTCCTATTTATGCAGCTTCTCTTGAATTTTGATTTGAATCTTCACTTGGGTCCCTATCTTTGAATATCACCTTAATTTTCTGATGAGTTCCTTGATCTTGAAACTGAAACTTGGGACTTGAACTTGAAAGTTAGAGTGAGCCTTTGATGCTCTTCTAAATGACAGTTTGAAGATGTTCTTGGATACTTGTTTCTTGATTAGCAGTTGAAAAAGAATGAATCTCACGCCGCCTGGTTGTTACATGTATTTGAACAACTGACTTTGGCTATCATTGAGATTGAGTGTTCTGGAATGAGTTGAAACTTTGTCCTTGAATACACGACCATGCTTTACTAGGGAAAACCTGCAAGCCATCATAAACAAAAAAAAATAAAAAAATATTTTGCCCCAGTTTTGACTGATTTTTTTTTTGTGAATTATTAGCGAATGTGAAAAATAAAAATTCAGACTACGATGTGTTTATCCTAGGAGAAAATGGAAAAAAACTATCTCAGACTAAAAAGGTCCCATTGTCCAGGAGGGTCCTGCTACGCTAAATCTCTTTTTTCAGGAGGGTCCTGCTAGTCCCATTTTTCATGAGAGTCCTGCTACTAAAAATAAATTCCATTGTCCAGGAGGGTCCTGCTAATCCAATTTTTTAGGAGAGTCCTGCTACTAAATGTAAATCCTATTGTCCAGGAGAGTCTTGCTAATCCCATTTTTTAAGAGGGTCTTGCTAGTCCCATTTTTTAGGAGGGTCTTGCTACTAAAAATAAATCCCATTGTCCAGGAGGGTCCTGCTAGTCCCATTTTTCAGGAGGGTCCTGCTACTGAAAATAAATCCCATTGTCCAGGAGAGTCCTGCTAGTCCCATTTTCCAGGAGGGTCCTGCTACTAAAAATAAATCTCATTCTCCAGGAGGGTCCTGCTACTAAAAATAAATCTCATTCTCCAGGAGGGTCCTGCTAGTCCCATTTTTCAGGAGGGTCCTGCTACTGAAAATAAATCTCATTGTCCAGGAGGGTCCTGCTACGCTAAATTCCATTTTTCAGGAGGGTCCTTCTAGTCCCATTTTTCAGGAGGGTCTGCTACTAAAAATAAATCTCATTGTCTAGGAGGGTCCTGCTAGTCCCATTTTTCAGGAGGGTCCTGCTACTGAAAATAAATCTCATTGTCTAGGAGGGTCCTGCTAGTCCCATTTTTCAGGAGGGTCCTGCTACTGAAAATAAATCTCATTGTCCAGGAGGGTCCCGCTACACTAAATCCCATTGTCCAGGAGGGTCCTGCTACTACTAAATCATCAAAAAAATACAACACGATTTTTGTCCCAGTTTGCACTAGGAAATTTTTCAAATTTTTGATATGAATGTGAATTAGTTGTAAAGAAAAATGCAAGATTGATATGCAAATAGGGTGCTTATTCCCTATGATCAAAATGCAACTAGGGTGTTTATTTCCTGAGGTCAAAAAGATAGGATGTTCATTCCTAAAATACTAATAGGGTGTTTGTTCCCTAAGGTCAAAATATAACTAGGGTGTTTGTTCCCAAAATACCAATAACTTGCTTGTTCCCTAAGGTAAAAATGTAATTAGAGTGTTTGTTCCCTTTAGGTACCGATAGTGTGTTTATTCCTTTAGGTCAAAATGCAATTAGGATGTTTTCTCCCTAAAATTGTCACTAGGGTGTTTGTTCCCTGTGAGAGCATCAAGATTTTTTATTTTTTTCAGAATATTAAAAAAAATAAAAAAAATCCCCTGTATTGATATCGAGGAACTTTATTTTTTTTTAAATAAAAAACTTTCTAAATGTAAGAAATTTTATTTGAACAGATCGAGTTCCATTGTAGGACTGCCCACGTATCCCGCCATTGTAAAAATCAGGTCAAACGTAGTTCATACAGAAACACAAAACTTTTTTTTCTTTTTGAAGAGTAATTTTTTACAAAAGAAATTTTGAAGAATGAGTAGAGGAAAACAATTCATTGGTTGAACATATCTTGACTTCAGTTGATACCAACAATTAATATTATGCATGCGATACCATCAATAACTTTCAGATAAATTTGGAGTCAACTTAGAAGTAATTCCTATTGTTTCAAATGGTACCTCTAACATACTTAAGTATTGACAAGATTTGTTCATCTTGCTCTAATCAATGGTTTAGCAATATTTCTATCCTCATGTTTCAAGTGCCCTTACCACAAATAAAGTCCTATGTCACACTCATATAGAAGTATATAAATCTTAGGACGTTTCAGAAGCAACTCACACTCAGAAAGATATTCAATGCATGCAATTGAGATACCATATGCTTGGCCCTCATATAAGTTTTGACTAATTTGAGAATGCTCGAAATGGGATCATGTAGGACTTTTCATTGGCTTGTAATGTAGGCTTAGGGATAGATAAGATATTTATTTGGGATCGAGTGACAATTTCCTCCTTTAGAATTGCACTACGCGCTCAATATTTTTTAATTTTCGCACTTGATCTTCATTTGCTTTCATGCTTTCTCTCCCTTTTGTTGGAAATTTTTTGTGTAGATCTTTTTTTGTTTCTCGTAATTTTTTTTTGAACTTCCACATTTTTTACTTTTTATTTTTTTATCAACCTAGATCTTTGTTAGTACGCTCAAGGAAGTGGAGTCAAAAGAGGGGTTAGTGCCTTTATGCACTAAAAATATATAGGCTAAGATATGGTTATTCAAGAAAAATGTATTAGGCTCAAAAGAGAAACTCTAGGATATACATATCATTTGGTATGCTTCAAAGGCACAATCGGGTCAAACAAAGCCTACAATCCTTTTCCAAGTTAAGTGATTCTCAAATTTTACCTCAACAAACATTTAGGTCAAGTTCTAGATCAACAGAGCCATGTCATTGAATTTTCAATCTAAAGCTCATCTCATAACGCACATGAAACAATGAGGTCAGATTTATTTTCACCTTGACATTAAGCAAGAGAGTTTCTCAAGTACTACTTAAGTATAATTAAGAGGCACCAAAAGAATCTATGGTTCACAATAAAATTGGTCCGTTCAATAATGTCAGATCACTTCATACTTTTTTTTCATGCATACTTTTAAATATGTTGGTACCAACCAAGTCAACAAAATTCTTTCATTTTTTTTTGTGAGACCGAACCTTAAGAAAGGTTGTCTACGTATCTTACCGAGACAAGAATCAGGTCAGACGTAGTTTCAGACACTTGAAATATGAAGTAACTTTTTTTGATTTGTAGAGTAAAGGAAGAATTTTTTTTTTTTTTGAATTTTCAAGTAAAGATAAAAACCTTTTGAAACTTTGTTTTTTAATAAAGTTCACCGAACTCGAGGAGGGTTGCCTACGTATCTCATCAGGTTGAGAATCAGGTGTGCGTAGTTCGTCCTGATTGGACAGTTAAAAAGTTTTAAAGAATTAAAACTATGAAAAAAAAATGCAACTATTTTTAGCTCTTTTTTTGTTAAAAATGGTATGAAAGGAAAAAAAATTGAGTTTTCTTTTTCTACGAACTATACAAAAGAAACTAAAAACTTTTTTTGTGATTTTTGTTTAAAATTTTTTGAATTTTTTTATTTTTAGAAATGCCCAATAACTATTAAAATAAGAAAAAGAATTTTGTGTTTTGTTACTCTCATTTTTATAAAAAATGAAGGATAAAGGATAACTCTTTCTCTTATTCCATTGATCACCCTAAAATTGGTCAAACGTTCAAATACCTTCCGAATAATATAACAAATAGCACATAGGATGCACATGTCGATCTCAGAAGAGGATACCTGTATTAGACGGAACCGACACCTATGCCGAGTCTCACTAGATCAAATGTACATGATGCAAATAAAACGTAGCGTACAAGGGATAATCGTAGGTTGTGGTTTTATTCGACTAGATTTAATAATCTACAGGTAAAGGTGTCTAGACTGGCTAACCCGAGTGGACAGCTCGGGCCGGAGAGGGTCAGTTTACCGATAGCAGAGCTATTTTAATTTTACTGGTGGTTCAACCCCGCCTAACATGTGTGACTAATATTCCTGATCCAGGAGCGTAACCACACACTGGATCATCTCGGATAGAAGATTTTATGGAGCATATCCGCACACACAGTGGATAGTGGTGAATTTGTTCAAATACTCGGAGAGTGTGAGAGAGAAGACTATTAATATATACAACAGTCACAAAATATCAAAGCGATAAATAAGCAAATAAAGAGCACATTAGGCCAACAAACACAATATATTTATCCAAGAAATAAAAAATGTCAAACATGAGTCAATATAAAAAGCTCGAATTCTGATTGTCCCCAGCGGAGTCGCCAGAGATGTCACTCCCCTTTTTCGCACGATAGCGAATGAGTGAAAGGGTTTTTCCAATTAAAGTGACGGTATTGAATAAGGATTATTTCGTTTACAGAGTCGCTACTTGGAATTGAGTTATGGTGTTCCAAGTCACCTTTTTGAATCCCTAATCAAAATAAAATGATTCTTATTTTTGGTCTGCGAAAACAAAAGACCGGGTAAGGAATTCTGTTGACCGAGGGGAATGTATGAGGCACCCCTCGCGTCCCGTGATTCTAGCACGGTCGCTTTTATTGACTTATTTAGGGTTTGAATTAACTTTTGGATAAGCGGTGCTTGGTTGATTGCTTAATTTACCTAAATAATATGTTCAAAATGGTGACTTATATTTTTTGGCTTAGGAATGTAACTGCACACAAAGACTGAGTTAACCAAGGAGCGTAACCGCACACATGATCGTACTCAAATATTTAAATTATTGTACTCCTTTCTTTTATCAATTCGTAACTTATTTGGCTCACTTATTTAACATTAAAATATTTATTATCAAAAATAGAACTCTAAACAATAGATAGCGAAAGTGACTAAAAACTATTAACTGCCTCTTCGTTTGAAAATAAAGTCAACATAACAAATCAAAATCTATTTTTAAGAAACAGGCAACATAAATTTTAATATGAAATAATTGATTGATAATAAAATTTGATTCAAGAAAACTATTTGCTATTAATTCCAAGTCGATTAAATAAAACATAACCTAAGAAAATAAGTTTTCCAACATATTAGAGGTACGACATTGATTCATTTTTTTAAATAATAAACAGAAATGAAAATTGAATCTTTTGGCAACATTCTCCTAAAGATTCAAACTCACCAATAAACTAAAACAAATATTGAAGACTTTTACAAAGACTAATAAATCTAATTAAAATAACGAATCCCGCAAATGCTCTAAACATGATGTTTCGTTCAAAGATTTATACTATTTTCTTATCATATATTAAACTCTCGTAATTTATATAAAATAATAATTAAATAATGACAAAGTAACAAGTTAGCAGTGGAAAAATTACATTATAATTCACTTAATATTTCCTTTTACATTCATAATTACTATCTTATATTATCATCAAAATGCATATTATACTCAAATCATGTAGTTGATAACATTCACTTCTCATAATAAAATTTCACGTGAATAATTAAGTTTACATACTAAACAAATACATGAAAAACGTTTACATAACTTTGTTCATACATTGATTCACAACAAAGCTATTAAAATAAATGAAAAAGAACTGAATAAGAACCTGATTGATAAACGTATTGAAAATAAAAGTAGGAACGTCGTCACCAAAAACTCGAACGAAACTCGAATACCAACTCCCGAATTTTACTCTCTGTTTTTTCTTTCTTTTCTTCTTCTCCTTTCGTTGTTTTCTTTCCTTTTCTTTTTTGTTCTCACTGTTTTTTTTTCTTTCTTTTCGTCTATCTATGTTTTTTTCTTCTTCTTTGCGTGTGTGTGGGTGTATATATAGTAGTGTGTATGTTGTGTGCATGTGTATGTGTGTGTGCCGTGAGAAATGGGATGTGAGGGAGTGTGGGTGAGGTTGTGTCGTGTGTGTGAGTGTGTTGTGTGGAGGTGAGGGGGTGATGGGGAGTGCAGGTGAGTGGGGGGGGGGGGGGTAGTGGTAGTTTAGGATAGTATTTTTTTTGTCTTTTCTTTTTCCTTGTTTTTTTTAGTTAATTAAATATATAAATAATGATGAATTAACTAATAAAATATATAAAAAGTTAAATAGCTAGACTAAAATATAATTAAGAAAATACTAAAATTACTAGCTTATTTATTAAACTTAAATTAAGAGATGAATATATTTTTTGAAAATTTTCTTATTATTTGAAAAGTGAAAACACCAAAACCTATCCTAAAATATGATTCTATTTTTGAACTCTTTTTCTTTCACAGATTTTCAAATAGAATCTATTAAAAATGAAATAAAAATTAAAATAAAGAGTAGACTAGAAATAAATATTTAAAGCTAAAAAAATGAGTTACTACTCGGGAAGGGTCAAAAATCACGTATCTACATTTCTAAAAAGCAAGGATGAGACATTCCCAGTATTTTCTGCGTTTGCCAAGCAAATTCAGGTCAAGCTGACCTCAAAATAGTCTGTCTTTGAACAGACCATGGTACTGAGTTTGAAAATGCTAGCTTTCTTGACTTCTGTTCTGAACATGGAATTGGACACAATTTCTTTACTCCAAGAACACCTCAGCAAAACGGTGTAGTTGAAAGAAAGAACAGAACCCTGGTCAATATTACTCGAACTATGATGATTGATGGAGATGTTCCCAAAAGTTTCTGGGCAGAGGCTATCCACACAGCATGCTATGTCACTAACAGATGGATGATCAAGTCCCTGTTGGAGTAAACCTCATATGAACTCCTCTATCAGAAAAAACCCAAGCTAAGTTATCTTCATGCCTTTGGGTGTAAGTTTTTTGTTCTGAAAAATGGAAAGGAGCCTCTTGGAAAGTTTGATCCGAAGAATGACGAGGGAATCTTCATGGGATACTCTTCAACCAGCAAGGCCTACAAAATTTTCAACAAAAGAATTTAATGTGTGGAGGAAAGTGTCCATGTCATCTTCAATGAGTCCGGGAACCTAGATGAAAAGGGAGCACTAAATGATGATGAGCTTGATGAACTCTTTCAAATCCAAAGAGACTCTATCAATGAGTTTGAGGGACCTTATGAAGCCATAGCTGAGGCAAAAGAAAGATCTGATGCTGACTCCCAAAGGGTGAATGCTTCTGAGATCGTAGCAGATGTGAGAAGTCTTGACAGAGCATTCGACCTAGTCCCCTCCTCCCCTGCTCAACAAATCACGGAGGGACCATGTATGAGTTCTGAACCATCCTCTACTCAAGATCCCCACTGGAAGCACCAAGCCTCTCATCCCTTGGACAATCTCATCTCTCCCCTTGGACTCTGGTATACACACCAGGTCCAAGTCTAGAGCTATGGTTGCCTTCTCAGCTTTCATATCTCAGATCGAGCCCAAAAATATCAAAGAAGCACTGAAGAATGCTGACTGGGTAAATGCCATGCAAGAAGAACTTCATCAATTTGAGAGAAATCAAGTGTGGCATCTGGTCCCTCAATCTGCTGACAAAACTGTGATAGGGACTAGGTAGGTCTTCAGGAACAAGCTTGATGAAAAAGGGAACACTACAAGAAATAAGGCTAGGCTTGTAGTTCATGGGTATAATCAAGAAAAAGGCATTGACTATGACGAAACATTTGCTCTTGTTGCAAGGATGAAAGCTATAAGAATTCTCACTGTCTTTGCCTCTTACATGGAGTTTAAGTTATTTCAAATGAATGTCAAGAGTGCCTTTCTAAATGGATATCTGAAAGAAGAAGTCTATGTTATGAAGCCTCCTGGCTTTGAAGATCTTGAGCACCCATCTCATGTGTTCAAGCTAGATAAAGCCCTCTATGGTCTGAAACAGGCACCTAGAGCCTGGTATGAGAGATTTTCAAAATTCCTTCTTCAAAATGAGTTTTCTAGAGGGAAAATTGACAACACTCTCTTTCTGAAAATCAGAGGCAAGAACCTTCTCATTGTCCAAGTGTATGTTGATGATATCATGTTTGGGTCCACTCTTGACTCACTTTGTGATGACTTTGCCAAGCTTATGTGATGTGAGTTTGAGATGAGCATGATGGGTGAATTGAACTTCTTTCTAGGGCTACAAATAAAACAATTGCCAAATGGAATCATGATCAGCCAACAGAAGTACATCAAGGAATTGCTCAAGAAGTTCAACATGGACAATGCCAAGCCTATTGATACTCCCATTGGAACCTCCTCAAAACTGGATACTGATGAATCTGGCCCCCCTGTGAATGAAACCATGTACAAAGGAATTATTGGTTCTCTTTTGTACCTAATAGCTAGCAGGCTAGATATAGTATTCAGTATGGGAATGTGTGCTAGATTTCAAGCTTGTCCTAAGGAGTCTCATCTTAAGGCTGCTAAAAGGATTCTCAGATATCTCAAAGGAACTCCTGATCCTATCCCTCAGGAGACAACTTTGAAATGATCAGGTATGCAGATGCTGATTACGCAGGGCACTTGGTTGACAGAAAAAGTACCTCAGGAATGGCTCACTTTCTTGGAGCCTCCTTGATCTCATGGGGGACCAGAAAACAGAACTCAGTTGCTCTCTCTACAGCTGAAGCAGAGTATATGGCTGCTGCAGCATGTTGTGCCCAATTGTTATAGATCAAACAACAGCTTGAAGACTTTGGAATATTCCCTGAGTATGTCCCTCTCATATGTGACAACACCAGTGCTATGAATATGGCCAAGAATCCTATCCATCACAAGAGGACAAAGCGTATTGACATCCGGCATCACTTTCTCAGAGATAATATTGAAAAGAAACTGATCAACATGAACTTTTGCAAGACGGAGTACCAGATTGTTGATATTTTCACAAAAGCCCTGGGAAGAGATCAATTTGAGAAAAACCGTTTGAAGCTCGGCTTAATGCAGGGGACCTGATCCCTCAGTCAGCAACAAACCCATCATGTGGCTATGATTAGAAGACAGGTATTCTAAAGTATGATGTGTCTAACTTGTCTAACTCAATACTATACCACTGTAGGTATGCACACATAGTGGAAGGAGCAACATCAAGAGGAGAGATACTGGATAAACATCAAGACATGCTTCAAAAAAATCAAAAAGGGGGACCCGGTCCTTCTTACAGGTCAGTGTTAAAAACTGTACACTTTAAAAATAAGGGCATTCATTGTGTAAAGACACCACTGACACCTTTCCAATCAACGATGTCGCATCAGTTTGAACCTGAACCGTCATCTCCATTCTTTGATGTGACACATTGCTTCACCCTCCTTTTAACCTATCCCAGCCATTCCTTTTTCAAAACAAATCTATCTTAAAACCCCTCTCCTTTCTTTTACCAAACCACTTGTTCTTTAAATCTCCCCTCCTTAAGCCTAACAACGATAGTTCCGGCTCCCTTTTCTTGTCTCCTAAAGTCTTCACAACTATGTCTCAACCAAGCTCTCCAAACAAAGGTTCCTCTGAGGGTGTCTCTCTCTTGCCCTCCTCTGAAAACACTATAACGATGGCTGAACTGAGAAACCCCTTCTCTGTCCCCTCGCCTATTCCTGTACCAGATCCCTTCATTGAATAGAACAAATCTCCTTCCATGAGTTCTCTTCCCATTTCCAAAGCAAGTGATGGAGATACGTCTGTCCCACAAACTATGCCCTCCAGTGTAGTGATTTTTGAGGATAGTCGAGTGCCAGTAACTGAGTCTGCACAGGTAGAGGGACCAGATATAGTCTCTATGGTTGAGTCCGAGGTGAGAGAAGAGCCTATTATGGGTGGGTCTGAATGCTCTGGGGAAAGGTTGTTTGATGGAAATCTGCCTGAAACCAAAGGAAACTCTTCAAATATCCTGGAAATAGGAATACAAGGAACTGAAAAATTAGTGGCAAGTTATCTCACGTCCTTGGCTAAGGGAGATACTGATATAGAGAATTCAGAAGTAGGATCAGAGGCTGCATCTCCATCCTAAGAGGCTCTCACCCCAGTCATTCTTCCTACTCCCAAGTGGGATGAAACTCCTGCATCTCAGGCTCCTTTGGCTTTGGTGAGTAATATTGAAGAAGAAGATGACATAGATGAGGATGCCGAGCCTCTATGGTGGAAATTTCAAAAAAGGATAGTTACTATATTTACTGCTGAATCATCTTCTCAGGGACCACGTAAGGTACCAGGTACTCAAAGTATGACTGAACAACGTATGGCAACTGCCATGAAGGAAAATGATAAAATCACTAAGAAAGGGAGGAAGTTAAGGAAGACAGTTGTATTAGATAAACCAGAAAAGTTGGTGGATTTGGAAGAGGAAAGGAAATCTGATGAGGAAGATGATGCTGTCAAAGGTGTACAAAATGTGAGAAAGAAAGCTCTCTCCAAAGGTAAAGCCTCTAAGAAAAGGACTGTAGCATCCGCTCCAAAAGAAAAAGAAAAGGACCCTGTTAAGAGCCCTAAGAAAAGAATTTCCAGCAAGAAGAAAGATTCATCCCCTAGCCAAAAGAAGGATGTGCTCTCTGGCTCGAAGAGAAAAAGAGATGATCTGAAAGAGAAAATGGAGGAACCTGGTCCCTCCTCTAAGACAAAAAGGAAGAAGCTCACTCAAGCAGAAATAATCTCTCTCTTGAAGCAACAAAGGGTGCTTAACGGTCGAGTTTTTGACCCAGAAATCAGCGATCATAGAGGAATGACAGAGATGATTGACATGGTCAAAGTGCAAAAATGATATCACTTGTTTAAACCCCTCATTCCTGTACTATTCAAGAAGGAGGTCACTGAGTTCTATGTGAACATGGTTTTCAACAAGGCTGAAGGATCACTGACCACCACCATTGATGGACACTACTAAAAAAACTGCGAATACCGACCTCAAAATTACCGACCTCCTATGAAAGTCGGTAATTTCCGACCTCCGGAAGTCGGTATTGTTAAAAACAAAAAATTATTTTATTTTCTTAAGAAAACCGACTTCAAGATGTCGGTTTATTTGGAAAAAAATGCGGGAAAACCAAATACCGACCTCCGATGGTCGGAAACTTTCCCAGAAAAAAATAAAATAAAGAAAAACCGACCTCTTGTAGTCGGTATCGAATTAGTAAATAAAAAATAAAATTTAAATTTATCTCAATTAAATATAAAAAAATGAAAAAAAGAAATATTTTTAATAACTTTTAAATAAACCGACCTCCGGATGTCGGTTTTTTGAAAGATAAAAAACAAAAAAACAAATTAATACCGACTTCCTGATGTCGGTAATATTAAATTTACATAATTGATTTTATTTACCTTAAATTATTCTCATAGTGACTTCCCGAAGTCGGTATTTATTTTTTATTTATATTATAAAATAAAAATAATATTAATACCGACATTCAGAGGTCGGTATTGTTTATTTAACATAATTAATTTTATTTTCATTAAAATTAAAGGCAATACCGACCTCCGGAGGTCGGTATTTTACTTTTATTTTCATTAAAATTAAAGGTAATACCGACCTCCGGAGGTCGGTATTTTAAAATTAAAGGTCATACCGACTTCCGGAGGTCGGTATTTTACTGTTATTTTCATTAAATTTAAAGGTAATACCGACCTCCGGAGGTCGGTATTTTACTTTTATTTAATTATTTTGAATAATATCGACCTCCGGATGTCGGTATTACCTTTAAAATATTTGTAATAATCACTATTTTTCTATTGTGTATAATATACGATCATTGAATATAATTAACCAAGTTATTCTATTTACTATAATGATCCGTCGTCTTGAATATATGTTTTTTTGTTGCGATATTGTACGTATATATATAGTACGTATTCAAAAGCTAATTAACTAATCGATAATCCATCCAAGCAATGGAATACCATTGTATTACGTACACACGAGGTAATATACGAATGTTGAGTAATGTAAATAAGCAAGTCCTATATATATAGTAATGATCTGTCGTCTTCAAATATATGTTTTTTTGTGGCGATATTGTACGCATATATATAGTACGTATTAAAAAGCTAATTAACTAATCGATAATCCATCCAAATAGTATGGAATACATTGTATTTTCATTAAAATTAAAGGCAATACCGACCTCCGGAGGTCGGTATTTTACTTTTATTTTCATTAAAATTAAAGGTAATACCGACCTCCGGAGGTCGGTATTTTACTTTTATTTTCATTAAAATTAAAGGTGATACCGACTTCCGGAGGTCGGTATTTTACTGTTATTTTCATTAAATTTAAAGGTAATACCGACCTCCGGAGGTCGGTATTTTACTTTTATTTAATTATTTTGAATAATATCGACCTCCGGATGTCGGTATTACCTTTAAAATATTTATAATAATCACTATTTTTCTATTGTGTATAATATACGATCATTGAATATAATTAACCAAGTTATTCTATGTACTATAATGATCCGTCGTCTTGAATATATGTTTTTTTGTTGCGATATTGTACGTATATATATAGTACGTATTCAAAAGCTAATTAACTAATCAATAATCCATCCAAGCAATGGAATACCATTGTATTACGTACACACGAGGTAATATACGATTGTTGAGTAATGTAAATAAGCAAGTCCTATATATATAGTAATGATCTGTCGTCTTCAAATATATGTTTTTTTGTGGCGATATTGTACGCATATATATAGTACGTATTAAAAAGCTAATTAACCAATCGATAATCCATCCAAATAGTATGGAATACATTATATTTTCATTAAAATTAAAGGCAATACCGACCTCCGGAGGTCGGTATTTTACTTTTATTTTCATTAAAATTAAAGATAATACCGACCTCCGGAGGTCGGTATTTTACTTTTATTTTCATTAAAATTAAAGGTAATACCGACTTCCGGAGGTCGGTATTTTACTGTTATTTTCATTAAATTTAAAGGTAATACCGACCTCCGGAGGTCGGTATTTTACTTTTATTTAATTATTTTGAATAATATCGACCTCCGGATGTCGGTATTACCTTTAAAATATTTATAATAATCACTATTTTTCTATTGTGTATAATATACGATCATTGAATATAATTAACCAAGTTATTCTATGTACTATAATGATCCGTCGTCTTGAATATATGTTTTTTTGTTGCGATATTGTACGTATATATATAGTACGTATTCAAAAGCTAATTAACTAATCGATAATCCATCCAAGCAATGGAATACCATTGTATTACGTACACACGAGGTAATATACGATTGTTGAGTAATGTAAATAAGCAAGTCCTATATATATAGTAATGATCTGTCGTCTTGAATATATATTTTTTTGTGGTGATATTGTACGCATATATATAGTACGTATTAAAAAGCTAATTAACCAATCGATAATCCATCCAAGTAGTATGGAATACATTGTATTTTCATTAAAATTAAAGGCAATACCGACCTCCGGAGGTCGATATTTTACTTTTATTTTCATTAAAATTAAAGGTAATACCGACCTCCGGAGGTCGGTATTTTACTTTTATTTTCATTAAAATTAAAGGTGATACCGACTTCCGGAGGTCGGTATTTTACTGTTATTTTCATTAAATTTAAAGGTAATACCGACCTCCGGAGGTCGGTATTTTACTTTTATTTAATTATTTTGAATAAAATCGACCTCCGGATGTCGGTATTACCTTTAAAATATTTGTAATAATCACTATTTTTCTATTGTGTATAACACTAAGGGGTCGTTTGGTAGCTACTTAAAGTTATATAGGTATTAGTAATGTAGATATTAGTTATGAGGTAATCTATATATTATTTATACATGTATTAGTTATGTAGAGATTAGTTATTCATGTATTAATTATACAAGTATTACTTATTCCACCTTCTATATCCTGTATAAGATAATACATAGATTTCCTCATAACTTATACATCGTCTTGAATATACATATGTCTCGTCTAGTGATGTATATACATATATATATATATAGTACGTATTCAAAAGCTAATTAACCGATCGATAATACATATCCAAATACGTAGTATGGATACGTCATATATTACGCACATATGAGTTAATATACGATCATTGAGAAATGTAATTAACCAAGTCCTATATATTATATATAATGATCCATCGTCTTGAATATATGTCTCGTCTAGTGATGTACGTATATACATAGTACGTATTCAAAAGCTAATTAACCAATCGATATATAATCCATAACCAAGTAGTATGGAATATGTTGTATATTACGTACATATGAGTTAATATACGATCATTGAATATAATTAACTAAGTTATTCTATGTACTATAATGATCCGTCGTCTTGAATATATGTTTTTTTGTTGCGATATTGTACGTATATATATAGTACGTATTCAAAAGCTAATTAACTAATCGATAATCCATCCAAGCAATGGAATACCATTGTATTACGTACACACGAGGTAATATACGATTGTTGAGTAATGTAAATAACCAAGTCCTATATATATAGTAATGATCTGTCGTCTTGAATATATGTTTTTTTGTGGCGATATTGTACGCATATATATAGTACGTATTAAAAAGCTAATTAACCAATCGATAATCCATCCAAGTAGTATGGAATACATTGTATTTTCATTAAAATTAAAGGCAATACCGACCTCCGGAGGAATACATTGTATTACGTACATATGAGGTACTATACGATGACGATCCTTGAGTAATATAATTAACCAAGTCCTATATATTACTGGTCTGTCGTCTTAAATATATGTCTCGTCTAGTCATGATGTACATATATAGTACGTATTCAAAAGCTAATTAATTAATCGATTGATAATCCATTCAAGTAGTATAAAATACATTGTATAGTAGCATAATCATTGAGTAATGTAACGAATCAATAATGTATCCGAGTTTATGAAATATGTTGATGATTAAATAATTTTTATTAATTACTTTTAGTTTTTTTAAAAAAACCGACCTCAAGTGGTCGGTTTTATCAAAAAATACTTTATTTTTTAAAAATACCGACCTCAAGTGGTCGGTTTTTATCAAAAAATACTTTATTTTTTTAAAATACCGACCTCAAGTGGTCGGTTTTTTTTTTTTTTTTTAATTTTGTTACCTAAAAACCCTAACACCCTCACACTCACACTCACACTCACACTCACACCACCCTCACCACCGGCCGCTGATGCTCCTTAGGTCCCGCTGCTGCTGCTGACGCTGCCGCTGCCGCTGCTGCTGCTGACGCTGCCGCTGCTGCTGCTGATGCTGCTGACGCTGCTGCTGCCGCTGCTGACGCTGCCGCTGCTGCTGCTGACGCTGCCGCTGCTGCTGCTGACGCTGTTGGTGCCTTGCACCGGTGCCGCTGCTGCTGCTGAGGTTGCTGCCGCTTCTCCTGCCGCTGCTGCTGCCGCTTCTCCTGCTGCTGCTGCTGCCGCTGCTGCCGCTGCTGCTGCTGAAGTTTGTTATCACCTGCCGCTGCCGCCTATCGCCGTCTCTGTTGCTGCTCCGGTGGGGGTCCATCAAGGTAAGTAATTTTAATTTTCTTGTTAATTAATTATAGTTATTAAATTAGGGTTTATCTTTGTTAATTTTAGTTACTAAATTAGGATTTATCATTTAACTAGGCCATGTCATTGTTAATGTATTTGTTTAGCATAAGTGTCAACACTAGTTGATCCTATTGATGACAAAATTGATTTTCTTGGAAGATCAATTTATGTCCACCTAGTGTTGACACTTAGTCTTTAATTTAGTTATAATGTATTTGTTTAGCATTAGTGTCAACACTAGTTGATCCTATTGATGACAAAATTGATTTTCTTGGAAGATCAATTTATGTTCACCTAGTGTTGACACTTAGTCTTTAATTTAGTTATAATGTATTTGTTTAGCATAAGTGTCAACACTAGTTGATCCTATTGATGACAAAATTGATTTTCTTGCAAGATCAATTTGTGTCCATCTAGTGTTGACACTTAGTCTTTAATTTGATTATAATGTGGTTGATTAGTAAGTGTCAAGATTAGTTGATCCTACTGATGACAAAATTGATTTTCTTGCAAGATCAATTTGTGTCCATCTAGTGTTGACACTTAATACTAATTAGCATTAAGTATTACCCTTGTGGCCCTGTGTGGCCTTGATTATGCCTCTGGACCATAGATGGTGGGTTATTTGGGAATGTCCGTGAGTCTCGGACATCGATATCTCGATTATAGAGCTGGTTATGTATGCTGTGGAGCGATTGGAGCCTGTGCAGGGCCAATAGGTTTATTTGTGAGCCATTGGGCTACTGATTGTGTTTGGCACATCATTATCATGCATATAAACTGAAAATATGAACTAGTGACTTAAAATTGTGAAATTTAGTAAGTCGAAATTATTTTGAACTAATGACTTAAAATAGTGAAGTGTAGTAAGTTAAAATTTGAATTAGTGACTTAAAATAAGTAAAGTGTAGTAAGTTAAAATTTTGAACTAGTGACTTAAAATAAGTAAAGTGTAGTAAGTTAAAATTTTGGAATTATGAACTAATGACTTCAAATAGTGAAGTGTAGTAAGTTAAAATTTGAATTAGTGACTTAAAATAAGTAAAGTGTAGTTAGTTGTTAGTTGGAATTTT
>QJPP01004759.1:0-39284 GCA_003996215.1 Jaltomata sinuosa
TCACAGTGAACCCCATATAGGTAATGCCTCCAGATCTTGAGCGCGAAAACTACCGCCGCCAACTCTAAGTCATGAGTGGGGTAGTTGCGCTCGTGAACCTTCAGCTGCCTCGACGCATATGCTATTACTCGACCCTGCTGCATCAACACACAACCAAGACCAACCCCAGAAGCATCACAATACATGGAGAAGCTCTGACCCTCAATCGGCAAAGTCAAAACAGGAGCTGAAGTCAATAAGGCTTTAAGCCTCTGGAAGCTATCCTCACACTGATCCGACCACTGAAATGGGACATCCTTCCTAGTCAGCATAGTCAAGGGTGCTGCTATGGAGAAAAATCCCTCAACGAACCGTCTGTAGTGACCTGCTAACCCAATAAAGCTGCGAACCTCCGTAACAGTAGTAGGTCTAGGCCACTCACAAACCGCTGAAATCTTTCCCGGATCAAACCTAATCCCATCCTTAGAAACAACGTGCCCTAGGAATGCAACTCACTCAAGCCAAAACTCACACTTTGAGAACTTGGCATAAAGCCGATGATCTCTCAAAGTCTGGAGTATAACCCTCAAATGCTGCTCATGCTCATCTCTGCTACGCGAGTATACCAAGATGTCGTCTATAAAAACTATCACAAACGAGTCCAAATACGGCCAAGAACCCTGTGCATCAAGTTCATAAAGGCTGCGGGGGCATTAGTCAACCCAAAAGACATCACTAGGAACTCATAATGGCCATAACGTGTCCTGAACGCTGTCTTAGGGATGTCCTCCGCCCTAATCCTCAACTGATGGTAGCCGGACCTCAAGTCAATCTTCGAAAACACAACTGAACCCTGAAGCTGGTCAAACAAATCATCAATCCTTGGCAACGGATACCTATTCTTTACTGTCACCCTATTCAGCTGCAGATAATCAATACACATGCGCATAGACCCATCCTTCTTCTTCACGAAGAGAACAGGAGCACCCCAAGGTGACACACTAGGTCTAATAAACTCCTTAGCTAACAGATCCTGGAGCTGCTCCTTAAGCTCCCTCAACTCAGCAGGAGCCCTACGATAAGGAGGAATAGAAATGGGCCTAGTGCCCGGCTCCAACTCAACAGCAAAATCAATATCTCTCTCAGGTGGAAGGCCTGGCAGGTCGGTAGGAAACACATCGAGGAAGTCTCTAACCACAGGAACAGACTCAGGAGAAGTGGGTTCAGCACTTAACATCTCGGACATATGCTAGATAAGCTAAACCCCCACGGGAAATACAACTTCTAGCTCGAAGACAAGACGATGATCCCAGGATGGTGTCATGGCTAACAAGAACCCTGCCACACAACCGGGGATTACACCGGGCCACGAGCAGTATGGTAATGGTCTTGATAACAATCCAAGACCAACACGTGGAGGGATAACCAGTCCATGTCCAGTATCAAACATCAAAATCCAGCATATCAAAGAATCGATCAAGTCACCCCAATGCTCATGCAATCACCAATAGAAACATACAGGATCCTACAGACCGATCCCATACTAAAGAATCTCCTACTGCGGGTCAAAACAGAAAACAGGAATACAGAAATGGCTCACTGGCCAACCCCAAACAAGGTACACAAGTAGGCAGATACATATGAACAAGTGGATCCAGGATCAAATAAAGCCATAGCAGTGATGGCACACAGAAATCGGTACCTGTAATCACATCATCTGAGGCCTCTGCCTCTGGTCTCCTAGGGACCGCATAAAACTGACGACGACCTCTACCTGCCCGACCGCCATCCCTACCACCTGCTCTACCGCGTGGCGCACCACCTCTAATCTGACGACCACCCCCTCTAGCAGGGGGCTGAACTGTCCGTAAAGGCTCAGCTAACTGAACTGTACCCTGCTGAGGGCAATATTTAGCAAAATGACCCATCGCACCACAAGTAAAACAAGCCCCTGATGGCCTACTCAGTCGAGATGAACTCGCAACTCCAGAATAACCACCACGACCTGATGCCCCAGAAACTGTACCCCTCGAAGACTGGCCGCCATAGCCCTGATGGCTGCCCTGACCCTGCTCGAACTGGGTACTACTAAAGGTCTGAAGGGAAGACTGAACCGGTCGGCTGGACTGACCCTGGTACTGCTGTGGCTGATAACTCCGACTCCACTGGCCAGGACCTCTACCGCCATATCTGGAACCACTATAGACACCCTGATGTCGAGGCCTCTTATCTCTGGACCCCTGATCCTGTCGCTGTAAGTCCTCCACAGTGCGAGCATAGTCTATAATGGCCTGGAATGACCGACCACTGGCAATCAATATCTCAGCTGGCTGCCTGATCTCTGGCCTCAAACCCCATACAAATCTGCGAATCCTATCAGCCTCAGTAGGAATGATCATAGCTCCAAACGGTGCTAGCTGATGAAAACGGGTCTCATACTCCGATATAGTCATAGATCCCTGCACAAGGTGAGTGAACTGCTCCCTGCGACGCTCCCGATCACTCTGGGGTAGGAACTTGGCCATAAAGGCCTCATAAAACTCAGACCAGGTCAAAGGAGGTGACGACGCTGGTCTACAAGCAACCTGGGCCCTCCAACTGGTAGGTAGTATAACCAACTCCGTGAGTCTCCAACAAACCCAGATGATGCAACATCTCCTCACAGGTGGTAATAAAATCATGTGGATCCTGTCCAGAAGTACCCGCAAATCTCGGGGGTGCTAACCTCAAAAATCTGCCCAACGCCTTTTGCTCTGTCTCTGTCATAACTGGGCGAGGAGCAAAAGGTTGTGCAACAGATGGAACCGGAATAACCTCCGCACGGGGAGCCATAGTAGCCGGCTGTGCACCTAAGCTCTGTGCACCCAGGGATGCCCCCTGAGCAGATGTCTGCGCTACCTCCGAAGGCCGCTCTCCAATCACACCCAAAAGCTGTAATAGTAATCCCCGAATATCTGGAGACTGAGCTGTGGGTGGAACTGGCACAGAAGTGGGCACTGGAGCTGGTACTGGAGCTGGCGCTGGAGCTAGTGGTACCTGGGCTGCCCCCTGAACCACACGCTGCTCGGGCTCTACCTCCACGCTAGCAGCTCTAGCAGGTGCCACTGTTCGAGGGCGTCCTCGGCCCCTAGCTGGAGTAGGAGGCTCATCCTCACGTGCTGCTGATGATCTCGTACGAACCATCTGCGGAAGAATGAAGTAGAACCAATGAGATCTCTAGAAACTTCAAGGGTACAACGCACGACACAGAAGCAATGAAAGAGTTAATTTTCCTAAAATGCCACTGTAGCCTCCCAAAGATTGAGTACGGACGTCTCCGCCCCGATCCGCAGGACTCTACTAGACATTGGCTCCTATACCGATGACACCGGGGAACCTAAAGCTCTGATACCAAGTTGTCACGACCCGATTTCTCGGTCATGATGGCACCTACAACCCCCGGTAGGTGAACCAATCCCTGTAGCCCAGAACAGCTAGTAATGGGCTACTGTCTAACAAATAAGAGAACAAGACGAATAAAATAGATAATATGAATGTAAATATATACAAATGCGGAAAACTAAACCAAACCCCCAAGACCTGGTATCATAGTACAGAGCCAAACTACAAACATGGAGTACAAGTAAACAAAAACTATATATACAGATGTCTCTGAATGGTAATAGAGTACATGAAGCAAAAGATAAACTAAAGCTAAGCTCCGATCGCCAAGAGCCCACCTTCAGCCTGAAGTCGTCTCCAACAGATCTCCAAGCACGAATCACAACGATCTAGCGGCGATGGCCCACGCTAGGATCTGCACCCAAAGATGCAGGGGGTAGGGGTGAGCACCAAATGCGAAGCATAAGGTACCCAGTAGGTATCATAGGCCGACTGGGCACATATAAGATAAAAGCGTAGTAACAGACAGAATAGAAGCAAGCAATCACAGAAATCAATGAAAGGTACACAGGAACTAGCCCAAAGGAAAATCAACAGAACCACATGTGAGGCCAGTAAGCAGAATATACACACCATAGGCACAGGTGAAAGTAAGGAGTAACGCACCTGGGGTCCTTGCAATAACAATGTATACATAATAAGTTTACGAAATGGACGGTATACCGGTAACCTCAAGTGTAAGAAGAAGAGAGAAAGAGTAATAATAGGCATGCTCAAGACATGAATCAATACTCAACTAATCATATCAACCTCAAATCCAGAACCTAACACCCTAGCAGTACCAATCTCATACTTATCCATAATAGAGAACAACTCTGTAAGTAAATAACAAAAGTCTACCTACAGTCCCTCGGCCACCCATACAACCGAGGAACACAAACAAGTGAAAACAAACCCTCCGGCATCCCATACTACCGGAGCGTACAATCAGCAAACAGCAAACAAGGGTGGAACCTCGAACCATGAATGATATGATGCATGAAGATCTCAAGTGCCATAGTATCTCTGTATGTACCTCCTCCGGCGCCGATCCGACCCAGCAGGTAGGTTCCATGGAAGGTCTCTGCCCGTATACCTCTACTCCCCCGTATACCCCTCTTCCGGCACACGCAGCTCGTAGCTCCTGGCCCGGATAGCAAGGTCCATGGCGGTCCTCGACCCCATACCATATCTCAGTATCAGAACATGTATCAAGATAGAGTCCCAGTCTCAATATCAAGATATAGAACCAGTCTCAAATATGCATGCCCAGACCCTGTCCAGGACTAAAAATAGTAGGAAAATATCTGAAAAACCCCCCCAAGGGTGCCCGGGCGTCGCCGGGTCTAAACAGTAAAAAGTCATCTCATGTGCTCGGTCCAACCGAAGCTAAAAATCATCTCAAGTAGTAAGAAAACTCATCTAGCACTCCGGCCCTGCCGAGTCTAGTGATAATAGTAAAACTGATGATTTTAAACCACAAGTGAAATCAACCTTTTCCAAATCATTTCCATCAAAAACGGCCCCCCGGGCCATGCAAGGTTTAGCAAACAGTGTCAGTAGGCCCAAAGCCAAAACCACTGTAAAACATCGATACAACCTCTTTATATGCATGGAAATGATATGCTCACACACAACAATAGCTGCCCAACAGCTTACAATCAACCTACCGACCCTGCACAGGCCCACAGCTACTCAGCAGGCATAACCAGCCTAGAAGGATAATTCTATGCCCGGGACTCGCGGACATTCCCAAAATCCCACCTTCTATGTTCCAGAGTCAACAAGGCCTCGCAGGACCACAAGGTAAATAAAATATATCCGCAAATACTACACACAACGGAGGAATAAAAATAGGCGGACATGAATAAAGCGGTCAAGGTCTGTGGTACCAACCTAATAAACCAACCCAAGGATGCCCATTAATACAATTTTATTTTATATATACGGAGTCTGGGGAAATTAAACCGTAACCTACCTGTCGTCCGATGACAAGCTGCTGGAACACGATGTCCAAGCTCGAACCACTCCGAGAAAATCCAAAACCAAATCGGAATCGGAATCGGATTTGGGACGGAACAACTTGACAAGATAATTAATTTCCTTTTCAGAAATTGAATAATAACACAAAGTTTTCTTCTCACAACACTCCTCACGTAACAATTATGCTATACAGATATGGAGCAAAAGGGGTATATAGGCCTGCTGAAGTTATTTTCCAAGTTAAAGATAATTAAAGATAATGATCACTTGGTAACAGTGTTGCCAACATTCACATGCTGCCAGACTTGGTGAGTGCTGGCCACTTCCTCCACTTACACGTGGGGTGGAGGTGGCACTCACAAGGTGACAAAATATTATTTTCGTCCCGTTATTTATATATTCGGGTATTACGTAAATTCGTGGTATAATAAATATAATATTTTAAATATACCACAATTCATAGAAAATCATTTCCAATAAAACCTACTATATTATAATAATAAATTTAAACATAACTAAATTTCCTATCTCCGTTAAAATATTACGGAGTATAAAAACTTTATAAAATAAATACGTAAACACTTATATCGTATCAAATATATTTTCCAAAGGGTATAATAATATAATTTTTACCAAATTAAACTTTTAAATAAATATTTCAAATACACGCACGATGCTAATGAAGTTCTTAAGTTTAGGCTCGTAATTTGCCTACGCACGATTTCGATATTCAAGAATTCTCTCGGGACCCTCCCTTATATTTTATCACTGTTTCGGAACTGAAATGGCATTTTAAAACGTGAAATTGAAGCTTAAATCGGGTTAAACCCGACCCGATTCGCGACCCGGTTCGCAACCCCGTTTTCTGCCAGACAGTCCGCGGTAAAACAGTCATAACTCTTTACTCCGAGATCCGGTGGACGTGCGGTTTTGTGCGTTGGAAACTAGACTCGTAGACCTTCGATTTGGTATTTCGGGGGACTTCTAACTCTTTATATATTGGGAGAAAATCCCCGATACATTTGACCCAAGGTTCAGAAAATTTTGTTAAAGGTCTTACGATATCTTTTGTCGATTTGCTTGACTTCAAACTTAAACGTGGAACTGACCGGAAGGGTCATTACACGTTTTCACAACAATCAATTCTGATCGAGGAGAGTCCTAACTTAGAAACCAATCTCTTTGCCTTATAGTAAGAATTAGGAACCTCTATATTGGGGCCAACTAATTCATTCATAAGGTCTATCATATAGTCCATTGCTCCTTGAGCAATATTCCAATCAGATTTGATACTTAACAATCTAACTGCAACAGACAATTGAGAGTGTGGACTCCCCTCAAAGAAAGGACGAATATCATCACGCAATTGTTCATAAAAATTTTATGCTTCTTCATTAGGAAATTCTTCTACATTTTCCCCAAATTCAAAATCGGAATACATCCCAAAAGCATCATGAATCATATCCGGCATTCTAGAATCTTGGACATAATTATGTTCCACAGATCTACTACTTTCACCAACAACAAAGTTACTAAACCTATTAATGTTACTATCAACTTCACCATGACTAGTCCAAACTGTATATCCTGGTTTAAAACCCTTGAACATAAGATGCATAGAAACATTCTCTGATGTTTGATATCTCACGTTTCTACAGTTAATACAAGGACACCAAATCAATTTTGAAGTTAAAAAAGGCTCAAGTGTCTTTGCATGATTTATAAAATGAGTGACACCTTCTGCAAATTCCGAAATCATACCCGCTCGACCATGATTCTTTCTATTATACATCCAACTATACAAACAATAAACCAAACTAGAGCTTAATTAAATCACATTTGAACTAATTCCAACAACTAAACAACATTAGTTCTAGACTAGTTCTAAACTAATCCCAACAACTAAATTAACCATTATTTCAAATAATAAGTTAAACTAGAGGTTAATTAAACCACATTTGAACTAATTCCAACAACTAAACCATATTAGTTTTAAACTAGTTCTAAACTAATTCCAACAACTAAATTCACCAACTAAACCACATTATTTCAA
The DNA here is from genome assembly GCA_003996215.1 of Jaltomata sinuosa. Lineage (NCBI taxonomy): Eukaryota > Viridiplantae > Streptophyta > Magnoliopsida > Solanales > Solanaceae > Jaltomata > Jaltomata sinuosa. The sequence goes on from QJPP01004759.1 coordinate 7,436, forward strand.
ATAATAAGTTAAACTAAAGGTTAATTGAACTACATTTGAACTAATTTCTACAACTAAACCCCATTAGTTCTAAACTAATTCCAACAACTAAATTCACCAACTAAACCATATAATTTTAAATAATAAGTCAAACTAGAGGTTAACTAAACACATTATCACCAAATTAAAACCCAAGTGTCAACACTAGGTGGACACAAATCGATCTTGCAAGGAAAATCAATTTTGTCATCTTTATGTCCACCTAGTGTTGATACTTATGCTAAACAAACACATTATTACCAAATTAAACCCCAAGTGTCAACACTAGGTGGACATAAATTGATCTTTCAAGGAAAATCAATTTTGTCATCAATAGGATCAACTAGTGTTGACACTTATGCTAAACAAACACATTATCACCAAATTAAACCCCAAGTGTCAACACTAGGTGGACACAAATCGATTTTGCAAGGAAAATCAATTTTGTCATCAATAGAATCAACTAGTGTTGACACTTATGCTAAACAAACACATTATCACCAAATTAAACCCTAAGTGTCAACACTATATGGACATAAATCGATCTTGCAAGAAAATCAATTTTGTCATCAATAGGATCAACTAGTATTGACACTTATGCTAAACAAACACATTATCACCAAATTAAACCCCAAGTGTCAACACTAGGTGGACACAAATTGATCTTGCAAGAAAATTAATTTTGTCATCAATAGGATCAACTAGTGTTGACACTTATGCTAAACAAATATATTATCACCAAATTAAACCCCAAGTGTCAACACTAGATGGACACAAATCGATCTTGCAAGAAAATCAATTTTGTCATCAATAGGATCAACTAGTGTTGACACTTATTCTAAACAAACATATTATCACCAAATTAAACTCTAAAAAATTAAACAAACCCTAAGAAATCAAAAAAACCCCAAGTAAAATGCAAGTGTTGTACATTAAATCATAAACTAAGTCTAATATATATAACAATTAAAATTTTGAAGGAAAAAATACCTCGACTATTTTTAATTAGGGCTAGAGATGGAGGGATTGACAGAAATGGGCTCGGCATCTTTGGAGATTGTAACCTTTAATTGAATTGTATATCAAACCTGGGAAAGAAAGTTCATCAGTCATATTTGAAATATCCCACTTGATGTGATCCTTCAAAGTTACTTCAAGAAACAAGGCATACAGTGAGGTAAGAAATCTTGAGACTAGTCTTAGAAACTTACAGTATATTTCATCCGTTTCATTTAATCTTGTGATCTTAGATATGTCACATGAAAAGTTAAAATTAAAGAATTGTCAAAAAAGAAAGATATTCTTTTTGATAAGACTAAAAATGAATGTAGGAGAAACAAATTGAAATATAGGAGTACTATACTGTGGCTGTGAAAGAGGATAGAATGGAAGATAAAGGGTTTTATAATGTGTGGCGATATTGTTTCAAAAGTGCAAATTAAGTAATAAGAAAGTAGTATTGCTATTTTACTAAATGGCTTTATTTCGGTTGCTAATCAAATTAAATATTCATTGTTCTTTTCACACTCCTTTTTTTACTTTCTATGGACTTGAAACGGATTTGCACCTCATCTCACTCTTCACACATTGGTTTTCCCAATTAATTGGGCCTTGAGCTTGTCTCGGCCCAAAGTTCTCTTTTCGTCCTTAAAACTTTTGGTCCATTCGTTTGTTTTACATAACCGATAATATAATTCAACTACCTTAACAACTTGTATTACATCGCTATATTAATATGCTATTACAGAATCAATTTAGAATAAATATATAAATAACAAGATCAAAATATGTAGCATCTCAGGTAAGAACTAAAGGAAAAGAGATATTGGCACAAGTAAAGCAAATAAATAAAAAATGAGTTAGTTCCTAGCAATAATTACTATCTAGCACTCACTCCAATGAAGTGCATATTTTCCATAATACCTATGACGGATAACATTTCAAAAAGTCTTGGAAAATAAGTGGTTAATGTTAAGAGCAAGACATGAAAAAAAGATTGTTTTTCTCTTGAGATGCTAAAGTGGTCGAGTAAAAGTGAAAATGTGTTTTTAGTATAATGGACAAGTAAAAGTGAATAGAGGGAGTATATTTATTAATTCCATTCTTACTTTCGAGATATTTGCATACAGAGGCTCAGTATGTAAACTTTTATCATCATTTCTGTGAACTCTTAAGATTTTTCTTTCCATAAACTGCATTTTCTTGATTTGTTCCTACTACTTACATGTGATTATTACTATTTTTTTAACTTGCTGATTTGGTATGCTAGAACATGTGTACAAGTATCTGCGTATCTGACTAGGTACCAGTGTTGTGTTTGTTTTTATTTCCATGTTTGGCTTGCAGTAAATGTGAAGTTCTTCCCTCTGTGAGGATAGGTGCGGAATTGAGAGATTATTGAGAGATTGAATGCTAAGAGAGAGAGAAAGGGATGTCCTTCTTTATTTTTAAAGACTTCTATATATAGAAGTCGGATCTTACAAAGTAACTGGCCTTTACTATTTATATATGGCCTTTACTATTTACACAGTAACTTGGCCTTTACTATTACATGACTTTAGTCATTATCTACTTGTCATTGTCTCTGCTTGTCACTATCTCTTTGTCTGCTGTCATCATCTCTTTGTCTGCCACTTTGTCTGCCATTATTTGTTTGCCACTTGTCTGTCATTTTATTCTAGTTGTACGTCAGGGATGACGTTATCTTCTCCGTTGCATTTCGAACATATGTGGTCTGGATACTTATGTCCGATCATTTTGCAATATCTGGTTAATAGTTCTTCGGATATAAATTCTTTTTTCAATGCTCTTGTAGTAGGTGTTGCTTCTGGTTTTAATAGAGATAAAATCCATTCCTGGACTTCATCCATATCTGCTTTTCTTAGTTCTCTTGAGTTGGCATATATCATCAATTGGTCTCTTGAGTAGTAACTCCATATAGTATTGCCATTTAAATAGTTGTTGGCTAATTCTTGTATTATGGTAGATATGCCTATTATTCTTTTATTGGCATAGAATTTTGGTATCTCTATTATTGGTATCTCTTCTTGCTGTGCTATCTCTTCTGGTATAATCATTTCCCTGGTTAATCCTATCTTAACCACTTGTATGATTGGTTTTATCTCATCATATAGTATCTCTGCTGGTGCCGTGTAAAACTTAATAAAAAATAAGTTCCCTTTTGTTATTTTTTTGTATGTTGTGAATGCACTACATAGTTCAGGTATGCCTTGTATCTCTTCTCCACTGTATGTATATACTGTATTTAGTAGTCCATAATATTAGCATGTTCTTACTAAATTTTGGTTAGTTTTTGGTTGGGCAATAAGTTTGTTATATCCCTGCAGCTTTTGGGTTATATAGTCTTGGGTAGGTTCTGTAGTTGTTTTGGATCTTGGATTTTTATTTAAAAATGTTTGGATTTTGTGTATATTTTCGATATATGTATGGGTTATATGGTTATAAGTCTTTTTGTCTCGGTTAAGGATGTCTGCATAGGTACTTGTTTGTGGGTTTGTGATTGAGTAGCTATTTGGTATTTTTTGTGTGAATGGTTTACTAAATATTTTGTTGAGGTTGACATTCGTATATTGTTTTGTTGTAGCTGTTCTGCTAGTACCTGCAACTGTACTTGGCAAATCATTATGGGTTTTAGGGAGTTTCCCAACATCTCCTTTTAGCTCTGGAATTTTTAAGTCTTCCGATCGACTTAGCTCCGCATGTTTAGAGTCATGCTGCTGACTTTTTAGTTTCTTCATTTCCATATCTATATTATCCACTTTGTTACAAAGCGTCTTTATAGCTTCTATGATATCTACACAAGGCTTAGTTTGTGTAGCCTTGTCTTGATATGTAATCTGCAATCACATTTTTGTCAGTTTTGATTATTTCTATTGTAAATGTAAAATTTAATATATTTAATACTAATATTCTTATTTCCTTTGTTGTAACTGAATCTTGTACCTATCTTGTTAACCACCATTTAACTTGTGTATTATCTGTTCGAACAATAAATTTATTGTATACAACATATGGTTCAAAGGCTAATTAACATTTATATACAACAAATAATTCTTTTCTATTTATTTCCCATTTTATCTCTGTATTTGAAAATGTACCTGAATAGTATCTACAATGATATTCTTCTTTTTTATTATCATACCTGTATTTTAATACTCCTCCATAGCTTTTATCACTTGCGTCTGATTCTACTATATATGTGAATTTTTTGGTTTCATCGGGGAAATATAACTTTGGTAATTTTTTACATATTATTTTTATCTTTCTTATTTTCTCTTTATCTTTATCATCAAAATAGTATTCGATATCTTTTTTTAATTTTTTCTGTAATGGTTTTAAATATTCTGCTAATTTTGGTATGTATTCTCTTACTTGGTTTACTAATCCTAAAAATGATTGTAGTTTCTTTTTAGTATCTATCTGTTCATTTATGTTTATGATTTTTTGTACAATATGTGTTTGCATTTTTTTATACCATTTTTATCTATTTCTATTCCTAAAAATTCTATTTGATTTTTCATTATCTCAGCTTTCTTTTTGCTTAAGCTTATTCCAGAGTATTCTATTATATGTATAAATTTTTCCAATAGTTTTATATGTTCGTCTTGTGTTTTTGAGTATAGTAGTATATCATCTATATATACTATGCAGTTTTCTAGTTGATTAAAATATTTATCCATAAAATGTTGATATCTTCCTAGTGCATTTTTATATCCAAAGGGTAATACCATCCATTCGTAAAATCCTTGGGGTACAGTAAATGCTGTTAGTTTTTTAGATTCATCTTCTAACTTTAAATGGTAGAATCCTGATTTACAATCAAATTTACTGAAATAGTTATATCCTTGGATTTGTTTTGTTTTTAATATTTATTTGGTATTGGGTAGTTATATGTTTTAGTTTTGGCATTTAGATTTCTATAATCTATGACCATTCTACTTTTACCTCTTTTTTGTTCACTGTGCTTATTTACTATGAATGCTGGACTAGAATGTTTACTATTACTTTCTTGTATATAGTTTTTTTCTAGTAATTCATTAATATGCATTTTAAATTCTTCTAAATCATTGAAATTATATTTTAAAGGTTTTTGAGTTATAATATTATTTTCTTCCACTAGTTCTATCTTAACTTTTGTTTTGTGATTTTTCCATCCTTTTAATGGTTCTTCACTATATAATGTTTCTAATTTATCTTGTATTGCTTTTATCTTATCTATTGAGAATATAATTAATTCTATTTTATGATCTAACTGATTTATGTTTTCTAATTTTTGGTTTATTTTTTCACTTCCTTTTATCCATTCTGTTGTTTTTCTATTTTTATTATTAACTCTTTTTGCTCCTACTTTGTTGTTACATGGTGTTGTGAACCACCAATGTGTTTTTGTTATTGTATGTGGATATAGGTTTATTAAAAAAGGCATTCCTAATAACATATCTTTTGTTGTTAGTTCGTAATTATATACTTCTTCTATTGTTAATATTTTATCCCATATTTGTATTTTTATATTTTTTGCTTTATGTGTAATCATACTACCTTCGTTATTAAATCCTGTTACTACAGGGGTCCAGAGATAAGAGGCCTCGACATCAGGGTGTCTATAGTGGTTCCAGATATGGTGGTAGAGGTCCTGGCCAGTGGAGCCGGAGTTATCAGCCACAGCAGTACCAGGGTCAGTCCAGCCGACTGGTTCAGGCTTCCCTTCAGACTTTCGGTAGTACCCAGTTCGAGCAGGGTCAGAGCAGCCATCAGGGCTATGGCGGCCAGTCTTCGAGGGGTACAGTTTCTGGGGAATCAGGTCGTGGTGGTCATACGGGGTCTGCTGGTTCATCTCGACTGAGTAGGCCGTCAGGGGCTTGTTTTACTTGTGGTGCGATTGGTCATTTTTCTAGAGATTTCCCTCAGCAGGGTACAGTTCAGTTGGCCGAGCCTTTACGAGCAGTTCAGCCTCCGGCTAGAGGGGGTGGTCGTCAGAGTAGAGGTGGTGCTCCGCGCGGCAGAGCAGGTGGTAGGGATGGCGGTCGGGCAGGTGGAGGTCGTCGTCAGTTTTACGCGGTCCCTAGGAGACCAGAGGCAGAGGCCTCAGATGCTGTGATTACAGGTACGATTTCTGTGTGCCATCAGTCTGCTATGGCTTTATTTGATCCTGGATCCACTTGTTCATATGTATCTGCCTACTTTGTGCCTTGTTTGGGGGTTGGCTAGTGAGCCATTATCTGTTCCTGTTTCTGTTTCGACCCCAGTAGGAGATTCTTTAGTAGTGGATCGGATTGTGAGATCATGTATGTTATCTATTGGTGATTCAGAGACTTGGGGTGATTTGACGATTCTTGATATGCTAGATTTTGATGTGATACTGGGCATGGACTGGTTATTCCCTCACCGTGTGGTTTTGGATTGTTATGCCAAGAACCATTACCATAGCTGTGCCCGTGTATCCCCGGTTGTGTGCCAGGGTTCTGTTAGCCATGCACCATCTGGGATCATCTCTGTCTTCGAGCTAAGGAAGTTGATGTGTCCCGTGGGTGTTTTAGCTTATCTATCAGCATATGTGCCGAGATGTAGTGCTGGACCCTCACTTCTCTCCTGAGTCTGTTCCTGTGGTTAGAGACTTCCTCGATGTGTTTCCTACCGACCTGCCAGGCCTTCCACCTGAGAGAGATATTGATTTTGCTATTGAGCTAGAGCGGGGCACTAGGCCCATTTCTATTTCTCCTTACCGTATGGCTCCTGCTGAGTTGAGGGAGCTTAAGGAGCAGCTCCAGGATCTGTTAGCTAAGGGGTTTATTAGACCTAGTGTGTCACCTTGGGGTGCTCCTGTCCTCTTCGTGAAGAAGAAGGATGGGTCGATGCGCATGTGTATTGATTATCGGCAGCTGAATAGGGTGGCAGTGAAGAATAGGTATCCGATGTCGAGGATTGATGATTTGTTTGACTAGCTTCAGGGTTCAGTCGTGTTTTCAAAGATTGATTTGAGGTCTGGCTACCATTAGTTGAGGATTAGGGCGGAGGACATCCCTAAGACAGCATTTAGGACACGTTATGGCCAGTATGAGTTCCTGGTGATGTCTTTTGGGTTGACTAATGCCCCCGCAGCCTTTATGAACTTGATGCACAGGGTTCTTGGCCCGTATTTGGACTCATTTATGATAGTTTTTATAGACGACAACTTGGTATACTCGCGTAGTAGAGATGAGCATGAGCAGCACGTGAGGGTTATACTCCAGACTTTGAGAGATCATCGGCTTTATGCCAAGTTCTCAAAGTGAGAGTTTTGGCTTGAGTCAGTTGCATTCCTAGGGCACGTGGTGTCTAAGGATGGGATTAGGGTTGACCCGTGAAAGATTTCTGCGGTTTGTGATTGGCCTAGACTTACTACTACTACTGAGGTTCGCAGCTTTATTGGGTTAGAAGGTTACTACAGACGGTTCGTTGAGGGATTTTCTTCCAAAGAAGCACCCTTGACTATGCTGACTAGGAAGGATGTCCCATTTCAGTGGTCGGATCAGTGTGAGGATAGCTTCCAGAGGCTTAAGGCTTTATTGACTTCAGCTCCAGTTTTGACTTTGCCGGTTGAGGGTCAGAGCTTCTCCGTGTATTGTGATGCTTCTGGGGTTGGTCTTGGTTGTGTGTTGATGCAGCAGGGTAGAGTAATAGCATATGCGTCGAGGCAGCTGAAGGTTCACGAGCGCAACTACGCAACTCATGACTTAGAGTTGTCGGCGGTAGTTTTCGCGCTCAAGATCTGGAGGCATTACCTATATGGAGTTCACTGTGAGATCTTCACCGATCACCGTAGTCTTTAGTATATCACGAGTCAACGAGAGTTGAACTCGAGACAGAGGAGATGGGTCGAGTTACTGAAGGACTATGACTTCACTATTCTGTATTATCCGGGCAAGGCAAACGTGGTAGCGGATGCCTTGAGCCGGAAGGCAGTGAGTATGGGTAGCTTAGCTTCTCTTTCAATTTTAGAGCGACCATTGGCCTTTGACATCCAGTCCTTGGCTAACCGTCTGGTTAGGCTTGACTTATCGGATCCTAGCAGAGTTCTCGCTAGTGTTGAGGTTCGTTCTACTTTGATTGATCAGATTCAGAGCCATCAGTTTGAGGATCAGCAGTTGTGTGACCTTCGTGATCGGGTTGTTCAGGGTGAGACCAGTCGGGCTACTCTAGATGCAGATGAGGTTCTGAGGTTTGATAGTCGCCTTTGTGTTCTGAGGATTAGTGATTTGATTCAGTTGATACTTCAGGAGGCACATTGTACTAGATACTCCATTCACCCTGGCACAACAAAGATGTATAGAGACTTGAGGCAGCTTTACTGGTGGAGTGGTATGAAGTGGGATATAGCGAATTTCGTATCTTGGTGCTTGAACTGTCAGCAGGTTAAGTTCGAGCACATGAGACCTGGTGGTTCGGTGCAGCGACTTCCCATTCCTGAGTGGAATTGGGAAGGGATTACTATGGACTTCGTTGTTGGTTTGCCTCGTACTTCTCATGGGTTTGATTCCATATGGGTGATTGTTGATAGGCTGACTAAGTCAGCACATTTCTTGTCGGTTAAGACTTCTTATGGCGCAGAGTGGTTAGCTCAGATCTACCTACATGAGATTGTTTGGTTGCACGGGGTTCCAACTTCTATCATTTCAGACCGTGGCACTCAGTTCACATCTCAGTTCTGGAGGGCTATTCAGTAAGATTTGGGTACAGAGGTTCATCTTAGTACCGCTTTCCACCCTCAGACAGATGGCCAGTCCGAGAGGACCATTCAGATTCTGGAGGACATGCTTCGGGTTTGTGTTCTTGACTTTGGAGGTTCATGGGATCAGTTTGTTCCCTTGGCAGAGTTTGCTTATAATAACAGCTTCCATTCGAGTATCGGCATGGCACCTTTTGAGGCTTTGTATGGCAGGCGTTGCAGATCACCGGAGGTTGGTTGAGGTTGATTAAATTATATCAAAAACCAATGAGTTCTCTTATAACTGATGGTTCAGTTGGTGTGAGCTAAAGTAGATAAGCAATTAGTCCATATGACATATAAATTCTACACTTAAGGTCATTCATAATAAACAATCTGAAGTTCAATAAGCAAACTACAACCAGAAGCTATCTGAGCAACATCTCAGCTGGAATAATTATAAAGGGGGTGAAAGTAGTCATTTGAACTTGTGGAAAGAAGAAATGAGAATAAACTACAACCAAGACTTCCTTTGCTTACAACTAGAAGCCTAGAACAGAAGTTTATTGAGAAGTCACACAGACCCATTTATGGAATCAACTTGAATCTATTTTACAGTTTCAGACAAAAAATCAAGGAAAACTAGAAAAAGGGAAAGATATTGAAAAGATAATCATTAGACTAGATCACAAATTTCGTAGGTGGTCAGAAAAGGAATAAAGAAGGGTTGAATAGTCTCATTGGAATATATGCCAAAAGGAATGACAAAATGTGAAGTTAGGAAGAAACAAAGAAACATACCTGAACAGTGGCGAAGACGATGCCTGGGAGCAGAGGCGACGCCGACGCTGGGAGCAGTGGTGACGCGGGAGCAGAAGCGACGCTGACGCTGTAATGACCCTTCTGGTCATGTACACATTTTTGCCTTTCTTGTACCGTTAGTACTTACCTGTAGCGGCCCCAAGTCATTTATGGCTTGTCGGGACCGGTAGTTCGGTGTCTGGATCATTTGTTTGGTCTTTATGGTCGTTCCTCATTTTAGAGCTTCAACTTTGGAAATTGTTGACTTCATTCAAGATTCTTGGTAATATCAAAGAGTTAAACCAAGGTTCTAGGTCAAAGGAATCCCTTACACAAAAGTTTGAGTTAAAGTAATGCCTCGTGTAACACCTCGCCCGTTTGGAATGTTTAAATTAAACCGTACCTTCGGGGTAAGACTAATAGTGTCTAATATACTAAGAAGGATGTGTTATTAGGTATTATAATCGCCAAATGGTTTTATGATAAGTTTTGAAGTCAAGTAAGTTGCGAAACAAAAGTCGGAAAAAGTTATTGTAAATTCCTTTAAGGAATTCTCTTTAAATTTTGGTTAAATGTCTTGGGGTATTTTCACCAATATACAAAGAATTAGTGGGCCCACAATTTACCAAATCAAAGGTCGACGCGTCTAGTTTCCAACGCACTAAACTGTTTGTCCATACGACTTCAGAATAGAGATATATTCACATTTTCGTATGACTGCACAAGTAGGCACGTCAAGGTGGGGACCCCATCCCAAGTTGGTTTGGCTTTATAAAAGCTGATTTCCCTTCATTTGAACTCATACTTTTCACCCAAAATCTACTAAAAATCAGAGGGAAAGTCCCTAAATAATCCATGGCCTTTGATGCTTTCAATTCGGAAGTTTAACGGAAGTTGCTCTACGTCGCGAGCTCGTTATTTTGGTGTAGTTTGTCTCGTCGATTTCATGGCATATCTTCGTGAGTGTTGATGCAGCGAGATAGCATATGTTTATTTGGTATTTGGCAGTAGCTAAGTATTTATATTGGCAAGGTAAGGATCCCGTACACTTATATATTTGTTAAATCGAGATTCTAAGCGAAAGTCACGAAAAATTATATTTTCCGTTAACTTATAGTAGTTTCTTGTTGGACTTGGATCTATTTGTTGTTCCTGCAAGGAGGTAGGTTATTTAGCTTGGGATATTGAATATTTTCATCCAGGAAATCTCTTCCCTATGATCCTCCTTCGTATTACATGTTCCAGTATCTTTTTTTCAGCTTTCCGAGCCACGAAGTGGTGTTTTTGATATTGTGGCTTTGGACAACCCCTTTATCTTATTATGTTTGGTTATTGTTGTAGTGTACTGGTTGTGGTAATGTGCTGGAGGGATTGTAAAGTTTGTTCGATTCTTATTGGGATCTCATACGATAGTGATTGAATTGAACAACGTGAAGTATGCCTTGAAATAGTGCCTCAGGAGCTCGTCACTCCTTTGAGATGTGGTTAACATATTGTTGTTGGATTTAGCTATCATTTATTATTGTTATTGTCCTAATTTTATGCTTTGGAGTTGGCTGGTCGCGAGTGTGACATTAACACCATATCAATTGGCCATGACTCATTCTTCAGCCTTGTCGATTCTGGAAATTGTTCCATTACCTTGGTTGGTCAGGATTCATAGAGACGCCTTTGGGGCTTCAGTTGAAAGTATTTTTTTGTGATTTGGAGCTTCCCAAAGCAGTTTGATATTGGACGACGCCATTCCCGCAGCTAGTCATCGGATGAAAGGTAGGTTATGGCTTTCCCTACCTAGACTTTGCATATATAGGCTATAACTACATTAATTAATATCCTTGGGTGGGTTGTTATAGGTTGGTACCCCAGACCTTGTCTTCCTTGTTTGTCCGTTTATTTCATACGTTGTTTGTAGTATTCATGTAGTATTGTATATTACTCTTGTGCTCTTGTGTGGCCTTGTATTGACTCTGGAACATAGATGGTGGGTTATTTGGGGAATATACGCGAGACCCGGACATAGAGATGATCCTTTTAGGCCGGTTATGTCTGCTGAGTAGTTGCTGGGCCTGTGCAGGGCTGATAGAAGTTGTTGTGAGCCGTTGGGATCCTTTAATATTTGTGTGCGAGCATATCATCCATGAAAAAGGTTTTCCCCTGCATGTTTTACTATAATTTTGGCTGTGAGCCACTACCGACAGTTTTCCTAACTTTGCATGGCCCCATGGGCACATTTTTTGTACTGTTAATGATAGAAAAGGGGATTTTTGGATGTTTTCGCACTGATTTTATTACTGGTATTAGTCTCTGCCGGGTAAAGCACCAGATTTGATTTTATTACTGATACTAGTCTCTGCAGGGCGGAGCACTAGACTTGATTTACTATAGTTTTAGACTCGGTTACGCCCGGGCACGCTTGGAGGGGTTTTTGAAGCATTTTCTACTAATTTAGTCCTGGACAGGGTCTGGGCATGTATATTCGATACTGGGTCTTTAACTTGATCCCGGACTTGCTTGCAGATGACATGTCTTGATGCTGAGTTTTAGTTTGGGGTCTGGGACATCCATGGACCTTGTTGCTCCCGGCCTGGGGCTTCGGGCTGCATGTGTTAGAGGGAGGGTATACAACGGAGTAGAGGTATACGGACAGTGTTCTTCTATGGAACCTATCTGCTGGGCCCGATCAGTACCGGAGGAGGTACATACAGAGATACCATTTCACCTGAGATCGTCATGCATCATATCATTCATTGTTTCAGGCTCCACCCATGTTTGCTATTTGGTGATTGTACTCTTCGGTAGTATGGGATGCTAGAGGTTTTTTTTCACTTGATTGCGTTCCTCGATTGTATGGGTGGCCATTAGGACTGTAGGTAGACTATATTTACTCCTGTCTTTATTTGGAGCTTGTCTTGGCACTCGGTTAGTGAAGGATTAGTGATGGTTAACCTATTGAGGCTTCAGTTGTGGTATGTATGATTATTGAGAGGGCTAGGGAGTCCTATCTTATTGAGGCACTTTTGTGTGGCCTTCTGAGCAAAGTGTGAGATTCTGGTTCTATTCTTGTGGGAAGTTGAGTGGTATTTCTCGGTTATTGTGGTCTAGTTATTTCATCCTAGGGTTGTACTTGTGAGGTGATTCCCTGGTTATGCTATCATGTGATTGGATTGGTTTTATGATTTCCTTATACTTGTTGATTCCATTTTGAGTATGTTAGACTGCTTTTCGTCTTTTCCTTTTACTTTAGGTTATCGGTATACCACTATTTTCTAACCTCTCTCTCTCCACTTACTTATATTATTGTGCAAGGACTCCAGGTGCCTTTTTCTTTCCTTCACCTGTGATTCTGTGTAATTATATATTCTGTGCTAGCATGTTTTACTTGTAGCGTTTTGTTGTCTATTATCTGTTCTAGCTCCTTGTGCTTCCTTTATTGCTTCAGTGACTGCTTTTTTGCTATCTGTTACTTACTGCTTTTACATCTTATATATGCTCAGTAGGTCGATGATGCCTACTGTGTACCCATTATTTTGGTGCTCAAACTACACTTCTACACTTTCTGTACAGATATTGGTTGAGTTCTCGCCGTTGATCGCGTTAGAGACTCGTGTAGATTTTATAGATATTTGAGACTAGGGTGAGTGCTTGTTCGTCCGAGCTTGACCACATCTCATCTTTTGTACTGTTACTCTTTGTATATTCGGAGACAGTTGTACTTATCATTTTGTTACTTCTAGCACTTGTATTCTATTAGAAGCTTCTGTACTGTCGATACCAAGTCTTGGGGTTGGTGTAGTTTCATTATGTATATATTCGGGTAAATTGCTTTCGCGTTGTCTTATCCTTATATTTTGCTTCCGCTTACTTTCTTCTTATTGTGCGTATTAGTTTGGTAGTAGCCCATTACTAACCATTCTGGGCTACGGGAATTTGTTTGCCTACAGGGGGTTGTAGGTGCCATCATGACTTGAGAAATAGGGTCATGACAGCTTGGTATCAGAGCTCCAGGTTCACCAGTGTCGTGGTACAAAAGCAAGTGTCTAATTAGAGTCTCGTGGATCGGTACGATGACGTCTGTATCCTATCTGCGAGAGGCTACAGGGCATTGTTAAGAAACATTTCATCTTCTTGCCTCCTTATCGTGCGTTCCTAGCTTTATTAACTTCTAAAACTTTGGTTGTTCATTCATTCTCAGATACCTCAGACGAGTGTGATAGCGGTTGGTGATGAGGCTTCTGTGCCTGTTGCTACAGTGCTTCCGTCAGCTCCGGGACTTCTGAGTGAGGGTTTAATGCACCAGATAGAGGGTGTGGGGTCAGCGCAGTCTCCGATTTGATTTGTAGCGACCTCTACACTTCAGGACACTGTGGCTAGGACTCTGAGTCCTCCATTGAGTGTTTTAGTACCTGGTTCTGCGAGTGGTGCTTCAGTTAGGGTTGAGCTTCCAGTTCTTTAGCAGTGTTATCTGTCAGTATTACAGTACGAGGCGAGATTTCATGACATGGTTAGGCGTACTGCTAGGGATGTACCTTCAGAGTTTGATAGGGTTCAGAGTTTTGTTGGAGGTTTGATTTCACCACTCTGTTTGGCGACCGAGCACTTAGTTACAGTCGAGACAACTTTCCTTCATGTAGTTGACCATGCTTGGGTCGTTGAGTGTTTGTGTTGTGAGGCTTATGGAGGTGGTTCTCGGAAGCATCATCGCCAGGATAGTTCTCGAGGTTCTCAGACTCGAGGTAGGGGATTCTCCACCAAAGATAGGTTCCATTGCTTTTTGTTTATGGGGCCAGTTTTTGTTGCTCCACGCGTTCCAGAGGGTATTGGTACAGGACATGTTGAGTAGAGCAGGCAGGATACAGATCATATCCTACGGGGTTTGCCTTCAAAGGGTGTAGGCCATGGTAGCCGGTCAGGTTTAGTGAGATTTTCCCATCAGACTTCATCTAGTAAAGGCTATTTTCGGTGTGGTGAGTATGAGCACTTTGCTTGGAATTGACCCACTATTATGTATCCTGGAAAGCTTGGTTTTTATCATTATGGAGAGATTAGTCACCTTTATAGAGCTTGCACCCGGCAAGGGCCGATTAGGCCTTCAATTTTGACCACTTAGTCCAGAGTTAGATCCCATCAGCTTGATGCTCCTCTTGGTGGACAAGAGGTAGAGGTTCCTGACACCATTTCTCCAGGTCAGGCTTTTGCTACCTTTGACTTGTGTTAGTCCCGCTCGTGTTGCGATTCTATCCCCTTTATCGTGTAATTGCTTACATGCCTACCTGCTACTTATTTAGTTATTTGGCTACCTGAATTGTAGTATCAATGTGTTATTTTATTGGTAGTTTATTAGTAGTGGATGGGGGTGAGTTATCCCTATGAGGTATTTTACCCAGAGTTGTAGCTTGTGAGTAGGCTTTGTAGAGCTCGCTTCCTGGTAGTTGAGGTTCTAGGATTGCTTTGAGTCTTACTTTCTAGCGGTCCTAGATTGTTGTTGCCTAGGCCATTATCTAGCGTGGCTAGAGATCCATGTGATGGTTCGGTGTATTACCGGTAGTTGGGCCGGAGTTGAGAGATATTGGTTATGCTAGTGTGCATAGATCAGTTTGTCCTCCCGAGCGTCTAGAGTCGACCCTCTTTGTTGATTAGTTTAGAAGGTTGGCAGGTATGTGGGTTGTTCCCATAGTCTCCTCCAGTTCTTGGTCAGTTGTGTGTTTTGTTGTATCCCCAACTCCAGTTGGAACAAATCCTGATCATAGTTCTTTGGATGAGCTCTTGATGTTGACCTCGTGATTGGGTTTTGACTTTAGCACTTTCGACTAAGTGTTGATCATAACCTCATGGTTGGGTTGTATTTGTAAGCATTTTGGGTGAGTTTGCCATCCGGCTCATTCTTCTCCTGCTTTATTGAGTTTGACGTGTAGCTATGAGAAGTAAGGTAATGACTTCCAGTTCTTATTTGAGAAAGGATTTGTAAGGTTTGTTATGTGCTAAGGAAGGATTTTTGTTTATTTGAAAAAGAAGGGAGATGACTCTTTGTTTGTGTTTATGTGTCCTAGTAGTTTCCTGAGGTGGCGATGAAGGTTTGCTTTGGGATTATATGTTGGTGATTTGATTCAGCCATCTACACATTGCCGTGGGTTTTCCATCGATTGGTTTTTGTTTCAGTAGCATCTGCGGTGTTGGCAACTTAGCTTCTTTACTTCAGTTGCGGATGCGGCTATTGGCCTTGGACACCTAGTCCTTGGCTAACCTCTGCAAGAGGCGGGATATTCAAGATTTCAGTAGTGTTCCACTTAGTACGAGTTCCTTCTACCATGGCTGGACAGGCTCAGCGGCGTAAGTTTGAGCTTCAGCAGTGGTATATGCTTTATGTGGTCAGCTTGTACGGGTTGAGACTAGCGAGGCTATTTTTAGTTCTGATGATACGTAGAGACTGGTAATTGCCATTCGTTTGAAAGCTTGTTTAATTGATTCCTCTGGAGTTGTTATTTATGTGGGGTTCCAGTGTTGGTTAGACTTGGCCAGTATAGACTTGAAGTTCATTATGATATATGCTTCGAAGTTGTTGGTTGTTTGCAGATTTGGTAGAGTGGTTGATTCGAGCCAAAGGAATGAGTTGAAGGTATATGAAAAAATTCCTATGGCTAGATGGTAATATTTGAACCCCAGGCACCTTTTTCCTTTGCCTTCGGGGTGTTTGGACTTGATATTTGTGGGATGGTGGACTTCTTCCTGAGGTGAGATTCGTAAGGCGATTTCACATCCAAAAGGTGTTCGAGTGTTTGGAGTAGCAGCAGTGTTTTCTAGGGTTGGGAGCTTAGCTCATGGTTACAGACTTCATGGTAGGCTTACCACACTTCTTGCAGGATCGTGGTTTTGGTTTGGGTCTTTTGGGCAGGTTGCCCTGGTTCATTCACTTTCAGTTTATTCAGACTTGGCACTATTCAGCGAGGTTGACTTTGTTCGTTCTACAGTTTAGAAATTTCTCCAGGCAACGGGAGTTGATTTGAATGCACCAAAATATGCTTGGATTGATCCGAAGATTCCTATTCATCCTTTGAAGAAGGCATGCCCCAGAAATGTGCTCAAAAAGAGAAAGATGGATGCTGGTTCGACTTAAGGAGCCACAGAGGGCACCCAGCCCTCTCCTTGTGCCACTATCTCCACCCAGGCACCTCCACCCATGCCTAGACCATTTCAGCACCTCTCCACTCAGATATCCGGAGTTCAGGCATCCATTAATGCATTAGCCACAAGCATTCCTTCGGGACCACCTGATACACAGATTGAAACATTGAATAATGCGATTGACCGTCAGAAGAAGATTGAGAAGAGTCAACAGAGGTTGGAAAAGAAGTTTGAAGAACAAGAGAAGAAAATGAAAGCAATGAGTGACAACCTCGAGGATAAAAAAAAAGGACAGAGCAAGAGATAAATTGCTGAAGAGGATATGGAAGTGTATAAAGAGCTTTTGTAGAGGTTCAGACACCGAGGATCATGATGACTCCATGACTCACGCCGATGGTGGCACTCCAGCGAGCCCTCTCTAGCTACATCTCAGGGAGCACCATCACACTACTTTCTCCGTATTTCATTTTTTGGATTTATGCACTGAGGGCACTACAGTAGACTTTTGTTGGGGGTGGCAAAATTTGGGTTATGCTTATGTTGGATTTTGATGATACTTATTTTTTGCCCTTGCTGGGATTATGTTGTTTAGATTGGATTTGATGCCCTTGTCAAGTTTGTTTTGGATATTGTGCCCTTGCTAGGTTTATTTGTTTTGGATATTGTGCCCTCACCGGATTTGTTTGTTGAAATTTTGTTGGATTAGTCATTTCATTACTTCTTTATTCCTTTTTCTTAGCTTTTTTAATTTCGTTTGTAGTTGGTTTGAGTGACGGTTCCCAATGATAGATTGAGTGACGACATTCTTAAGGGAAACTATCACTTTATTTGGTGTGTGGAGCAAGGGGAAGTCTGAGTACCCATTAGGCTAGATGAAATTGCATGAATGTTGGGGTGTATACATTGGTGAATTCTGAGTGCCCATATCGATCTAGATTGATGATTTATCCCTATGATAGATTGGGTGACGTCATTCTTAAGGGCGAATCATCATCTATTGATATTTTTGTGTATGGTGACTTGTTTGGTACTAATGGAGTTAATCTTGCATGCAAATCGAAATGGTCATACCCCTATGAAATTTTTGTGAAAAATACATGAAAAAGAGTGATTTTGTGATAACTCTTTTGATCTTTTTGTGACTCTTGGCTCATTATCCTTGTTAATGGAAATGTGGCTCCTACTTGTTCTTGCTTAGGAAGTTAAAATTGATCCGTCTTGAATAATTTGCATGTCATGTGTGGTAAGGTTTAGTTGAATAATTCTTGTGCATAGGTGTCATCTAGAACTTACCCCAAATGTGATTCAAGGCAAAATTGTAGGTGTGACTTAGCTTTGAAGATGACTTTAGGCCCTTTTTGATAGCTACTTCACCCAAATGACTTCCCAATGACATCAAATCCTAGTAAACCCCTATGAGCTGGTGACCGTTCTTTGGCACCTTGTAACACCTTGACCTTCTTGGAACCTCTATCTTGGCACCCATCCTCCCTAATGGCTTGAAAATGAAATGTAGGCTAAAAGCCTAAGTTTGGGGGGGGGAAACAAAAGATAACATAGGCAAATGCCTAAGTTTGAAGGTGCATGTGATCAAATAAGGAGAAGAAAAGAAGTGCACTTCAAGTGCAAGGTAGCACCTTGATTCCAAATTGAAAATTGCTCAAAAAGATCAATCAAATGAGCAAAATGAAAAGAAAAATAATAGGTGCTACCAAGTGAAGGTAATATAAGGAGTTGAATGATCATGAGTTAAAAAGGATAATCTTGGGTTCTGTTAGGGAGAAATAAGGTGAAGTTGAAATTGGAAATGTGAGCGGTGTTCAAAATGAGAGCAAAGAGCATTAGGGAGGTGTTGTCACTTGAACCAAATGCGAGCCTCACCTAACCCTAGACAACATCGTAACCCGCAAGTCCTTTGTGATTCCAAGCTTGGCTACCCTACATTAGTGGCAATTTACATGAAGGGCAAACCTATGGTTCGACATATGTGCACTTGAACTTCCTTATGAGTGTGAGTGTTTGTATTAGTCCCTTGTGATTGTTTTTGTACCTAATGTGTTTTTGGGACGTTCGTTCTTGTGAGGAATACGAATTAGGATAGTTGGTGACGTTGATAAACTCCAAAAAATGAGTCAAGAAGCATGTTTGGTAAGCTAGTGGTTAGAGTCACATCTTGAGGATTGGTTGTTGTCACTTAGTTGCCCCCATAGTCCATTGCATCCTTGAGTTGTGTTTTGAATGAAGGGGAATGCTTAGATTAAGTTATCATGTGATTGACTAATCATTAGTAACAACCAAAGTCATGCTTGGTGCTTGAAATGGGTTTCCTTGGCTTGTTGTATTGTCTTTTGCACTTGTGTTGTATGCCTCTTGAGTTAGAATTCTTAAGTTGCTTGAGGACAAGCAATAGTTCAAGTTTGGGAGTTTGATAAGTTGGTATTCTACCTACTTATTTAACTCTTCAACTTATGATTTTGCTAATAATAAGTGGAAAAATAGTGCAATTGACACAGATTACTTCTATTTTGCAGGATTATCTAAATCAGAAGTGATCGGTGCGAGATAGGATGAAAATAAGTCAAATTGGAGGAAATTCTAAAATTCAGGGCAACTCAACACGATCGCACTGCATGAACGCCAATGGCACTGAAGTCGGAGAACGGGCTTGTGCCCGATGGCGCTGGGATGGCGCGATAGCGCTGCAAAAGCATGGTCAATGCTAGTCAAAGACAAGGGCACAATTGCGTCCCCTCAGCACGATTGTGCTGACCAGTGTGATTCCCTTGAGCGTGATAGCGCTGCATTAGTGCGAACATGCTTCACTGTACCTGAACGTGAAAATGGGAAGAAATGATATTTCACCCTTGTGAAAACCCTAATTGATAAAAAAAGACTCCTAAGACGTCTTGAAACACATCTTTGCCTAATCCTTGGAACTTTTCAGCAAGCTTGGGAGCAAGTTCTTCATCCAACACCATAGGAGTGAAGATTTGGAGGAATTTATTGTAAAATCTTTAGATTCCAATCTTTAACTCTTGTTCTTAATTGCTATTTTGTTGGTGTGTTTGTTGACTTGAGATTTGGATATGTATTAGAGATAATACTTGTTGGGTTATTGAATTCATATATAGATTTTGTTCTTTTTTGATTACTTGGATCTATTGGATCCTCCATTGCTTGGATTTATAGTCATTGGTTTCAAACATTGACTTAGCTTTCTAATTTTGGGTTTTTTCTTGAAATAAAAATTCTCAAATTCGGGAAGATTCACTAATGGGTACTTGGGAATCCATCTAGATTAGAGGCTAGGAATACGTCTAATCGCAGGAATCTCCCATTTAAGGGTCCGATCTAGGAATAGGACGACCTCCCTAAGTTATTTTGCTGGTTTATTGCTTACTCGTGTTAGTTCGAGAGAAAACACACGAGATATATGCTCAATTGGTCGAGAGACAGTTAGGCATACCTTTAGCCAAGACTACCAAGGTGTCAACCGGATGCAGGTCTTGTGAATTGAATTCCCACTCCCAATTCTCCTTTGTTATTTTTGCTTGGTGAAAGCAAGGTGAAAGCCATTGATCACTCTATCTTTTATTTGGTTTTCTTTATCTTTTAGTTTTAGTCTAAACCCCCCCCCCTTTAGATATCTTTTCCCTTTTTGTTATTTGAACTTCAATAAGTTGCTTAGATTCTTTATTATCTCGATCGCGACTATATTGTTCCCTTGGGTACAACCCCCACACTCGTTAGGAATTATAAATTTTCTTTTGACTATGCGATCACCGTGACCTCCTAATTGAAGAGCACAATTTGAGAGTTTATCAACCACCCCCAGACCGCTAGGAATTGACATAACCAAATTAAACCTAGAATCACAACGAAGACTAGCAATTAAGATAACAAGGCCTAACTGCGTGCCATACCCCAAGATAGTCGCCTCTCAAGGCCGATACACTTGAACTACTACTAAAAGAATTCACCTATGGGGTAGATACATGCATAAGTACTACAACACTCCCATATCACATCTAGATGAGAAGCAAGTAGACAGATATATATATATATATATATATATATATGAAAAATGCAAACCCACAAAGCAAATAATACATCAACTAGATGATGATAATAAAGATCGTACCTGTAGTGACAACATCTGGAGCCTCCACCTCTGACCTACCACGAAGGGCATAAAACTATCTACGTCCACCCCCAGACTATGTACCCGATGTTGAAGGCTCGGACATCCCACACCGAGGACAATCTCTAGAAAGGTGACTAACAACCCCACAATCATAGCAGCCCTTAAAAGCTCTGTCCTGATGCAAAGTACATGTCGACCCAAAACGTCCACCTAAACTGCTTAGCTGAGAGCCACCTCTAATAATATGGGGACCACCCCCACTACCCTATGCACCACCCTTAATCAGTGGAACTAGAACTGGAAAAGGATAAAACTCCCTCAATTTGGGACAATCCCCAACAAAATGCCCAAACTCACTACACACATAGCAACCCCAACCGGATGAAGTCTGATGGGAAGATCTCGCTGATCCTGACTTGCCACCATAACCTAAATACCTGTAATAAAAACCTTAGAAATATTGGTATAAACCATGTCTTCTCTTCCCAACACACCTTGTATAACCTCCCTTTGAACACTATAGCACCACTAGAACTGACTTGCTAGACTGAGAGCAATGAAATTAACATCTACTAGAGAATCCCCTACTTCAATATTGCGAAACACGAAAATTGTCCTGGCAGTGACTCTTCTTACCAGCGTAGGCCTCGAGACATAACTCCTCTATAGCCCATGCATGATCAACAACCTGAAGAAACGTAGTCCCAACAATCACCAAGTTCTCTATTACCAAACAGAGCAGTGAAATTAACCTTATGACAAAACCTTGCACTCTCTCAAACTCGATAGGCATAGTCCTAGCAGTGCGCCTAGTCATGTCATGAAACATCACCCCATACGCCAAAATAGAAGTAGAACCATGCTAGAGACTTGTAACCTTAACGCTGGCCATAGCACTACTCAAAGAATTGGGTACTGCCCCTGCCTGTAGTGTACCATCCGGAAGACTCAAAGCCCTAGCCATGGGATCCTAAATAACTGGTGTGACCATAAATCTAGTCGGAGGCTGGGCTGGCCCCAAACTCCCTAGCTAAAGTGGTAAACTCTTGATCTGTAACCCTGGCGCTGGAGAAAGCACTGAAATAATAGGCCCAAGTTCTTCATCATCACGAGCTGCCATTCTTGTCCTAACCATCTGAGAAGGAATCGAACAAATAAAGTTTAAAAGATGATGGAGTCAAAAATGCATGATAAGGAGTCAAAAATATGGAATTTGTCACACCCCAAACTCGGGGGGCACAACTGGCAGCTAATTCTAAAACTTAGGCCAAAGCCGACCCAGATGAACTATTATCTAATGGTGTATAGAAGTCACGCACAATCAAGAAAACAAACAAGTATATCTCGACTTAATAATCAGCCCTCGACCGGCAAGGCCTCTATCAACACCTCTAGAAAGAAAATAGTTACTCCCAACAGTTCATATAAAGCAATAAGCAGGTAGCACATAAGTCTTGTTTGGGCTGTCAAGGCCGCCATGATATGTAGGAAAGCATAAACGCTATGCGGGCTATCAAGGCCACCATGATCTCTATATAAGAACTGAAAGCATGTATATACAATGTAAACTAGGCCAATGAGTCACTAAACTGCCAACAAAAACAACAGCAAGGTCCAATTGGCTATCAAGTTATAGCTAATGAACATACAAGGCCAAAATGGCCACCATCAAAGCTATGCAACCCAATTGAATAGTCTGCAAGCCTCTATGAATACAATACTTGGTGGTACAGGGCCCCTACCTACCCAATAACTATAAATAGCAAAAAGGCAAACCTTTGAGACTCTGGCGACCCTTGGAAGGAATGGATTCAACCAACCTGCTAAAAGCTTGGCTATGCTACCCGACAAATATATCTAGTTATCACTCAGGACCTGCCGGTATGAATGTAGTGCCCCCAGGCAATAGGGCATTAGTATGATATAATGTACCGAGAATGTAAGGCAAATTAAAAACTGAAACTGAAGTGTAAGGACTTAACAAAAGGGAAGGAGTAAAACAAAAGTACAATAACTTACCTTCTGCAATGAGATACCATCTAAAGCACATAGAAAACAATAACCTTACCTGACCCCAATAAGCCTGTGTAATGACCCTTCCGGTTATTTCCACGTATACGTTTTCCTTGAACCGTTAGAGCTTGTTTGTAGCGGCCCCAAGTCACTTAAGGCTCTTCAGGACTGGTATTTCGATGTCGGGTCCATTTATTTGGTCGCATTATAAGTTTTGAAGTCAAGCAAGTCGGCAAAAGTTATCGTAAGTTCTTTAATAAATTTTCTGAACTTTGGGTAAAATGTCTCAGGGCTTTTCTCCCAATATATAAAGATTTAGAAGTCCCCCGAAATACCAAATCAAAGGTCTACGAGTCTAGTTTCCAACGCACAAAACCTCACATCCAACTGATCTCTGAGTAAAAAGTTATGACTGTTTTACCGCGGACTGTCTGGCAGAAAACGGGTTGCGAACCGGGTCGCGAATCGGGTCGGGTCAAAATCGATTTAAAGCCTCAACTTCACGTTTTAAAATGCCATTTCAGTTCTGAAACAGTGAGAAAACATAAGGGAGGGTTCCAAGGGAGTTCTTGAGTATCAAAATCGTGCGATGGTGAATTGCGAACCTAAATATGAGAATTTATTAACATCGCGTGTATTTGAAAATATTTTATTTGAAAGTTGAATTTGGTAAAAAGTTATATTATTATTACCTTTTTAAAATATTTTAAAGGTTTATGAAAAATATTTTTATTACGATATAATGGTATACGTATTTATTTTATAAGGTTTTTGTACATTGTAATATTTTAACGGAGATAGTAATTTAGTTATGTTGAAAATTATTATTATAATATAGTAGGTTTTATTTGAAATTATTTTCTATTAATTATGGTATATTCAAAAAGCTATATTTATTTTATCACGAACTTATGCAATACCCGAATACTTACATAACGGGACAAAACCATTTTGTTTTAATAATTGTATTGCCACCTCCATTCCACGTGGAGGTGGAGGAAGTGTCCAGCAAGCTAAGGGTGAGAGGTGGCATCATAATGCACTATTTGTTGGCTGTACATATACATATGTATATTTTGCTAACTTTAACAAAAGGGATATGCACCTGTACATATATAGGCATACCACTACTATATGTATCTTTATAGGTTGAAGAAATTAGGTGTGGAAAAATATTTTGATGCGATATTAAGAAAACTCAATTATCTACGTCAAGTTATTCAAGCCCAAATTCGATTCCGATTTAGTTTTGGATTTTCTCGGAGTGGTTTGAGCTTGAACATCGTTGTTCTAGCAGCTTGTCATCGGACGACAGGTAGGTTACAATTTATTTTCTCTAGACTCCGCATATATAGGATAAAATTGTATTAATGGGCATCCTTGGGTTGGTTTATTAGGTTGGTACCACAGACCTCGACCGCTTTATTCATGTCCGCCTACTTTTGTTCCTCCGTTGCTTGTAGTATTTGCTGATATATTTTATTTACCCTTGTGGTCCTGTGATACCTTGTTGACTCTGGAACATAGAAGGTGGGATTTTGAGAATGTCCGCGAGTCCCGGGCATAGAATTATCCTTCTAGGCTGGTTATGCTTGCTGAGTAGTTGTGGGCCTGTGCAGGGTCGATAGGTTGATTGTGAGCTGTTGGGCAGCTGTTGTGTGTTATCATACCATTTCCATGCATATAAAGAGGTTTTATCCATGTTTTACTATGGTTTTGGCTTCGGGCCTACTGGCACTATTTTCTAAACCTTGCATGGCCCCGGGGGCCTATTTTTGATGGAAATGGTTTGATTTAACTTGTGAATATTCCTGGGTAAAAGAAAGAAAAATTATGTTTTAAATCATCAGTTTTACGATTAACGCTAGACTTGGTACGGCCGGGGTGCTAGTGGAGTTTTCTTGCTATTTGAGATAATTTTAGCCTCGGTCGGACCGAGCACCCAAGATGACTTTCTACTGTTTAGACCCGGTTATGCCCGGGCACCCTTGGAGGGGTTTTTTTTGAGATATTTTCCAACTTCTTTAGTCCTTGACAGGGTCTGGGCATGCATATTCGAGACTGGGTCTCTATCTTGAACCTGGACATGCTTCCGGATGACATGTTTTGATACTGAGTTTTAGTATGGGGTCAGGGACCTCCATGGACCTTGCCATCCGGGCCTGGGGCTGCGGGCTACGTGTGCCGGAGGAAGGGTATACGGTGGAGTAGAGGTATACGGGCAGTGTCCTTCCATGGAACCTACCTGCTAGGCCGGATCGGCACCGGAGGAGGTACATACGGAGTTACCATTTCACTTGAGATCTTCATGCATCATATCATTCATTGTTTGAGGTTCCACCATTGTTTGTTGTTTGTTGATTGTACGCTCCGGTAGTATGGGATGCCGGAGGGTTTGTTTTCACTTGTTTGTATTCCTTGATTATATGGGGGCCGGGGGACTGTAGGTAGACCTTTACTATTTACTTACAGAATTGTTCCCTGTTACGATTAATTATGAAATTGGTTGCTACTAGACTGTTAGTTTCTGGATTTGAGATTGATATGATTAGTTGGGCTTGATTCATGTCTCTAAGCATGTCTATCATTACTCTTTCCATCTTCTTACACTTGAGGTTACCGGTATACCGTCTATTTTGTAAACTTATTATGTATACACTGTTATTGCAAGGACCCCAGGTGCGTGTTTCTTACTTCCACCTGTGCCTATGGTGTGTATGTTCTGCTTACTGGCCTCACATGTGGTTCTGTTGATTTTCCTCTGGGCTAGTTCCTGTGTACCTTTCGTTGATTTCTGTGACTGCTTGCTTCTATTCTGTCTGTTACTACGCTTTTATCTTATATGTGCCCAGTCGGCCTATGATACCTATTGGGTACCTTATGCTTCGCATTTGGTGCTCACCCTACCCCCTGCATATGTTGATGCAGATACTAGCGTGGGTCATCGCCGTTAGATCGCTGTGATTCGTGCTTGGAGATCCGTTGGGGACTACTTCAGACTGAGGGTGAGCTCTTGGCGATCGGAGCTTAGCTTTAGTTTATCTTTTGCTTCATGTACTCTATTACCTTTCAGAGACATCTGTATATATTGTTTTGGATCGATTGCACTCCATGTATGTAGTTTTGGCTCTATACTATGATACCAGGTCTTGGGGTTTGGTTTAGTTTCTGCATATGTATATACTTATATCCCTTTTATCTATTCACTTCGTCTTGTTCCCTTATTTGTTAGATAGTAGCCCATTACTAACTGTCCTGGGCTACGGCGATTGGTTCACCTACGGGGGTTGTAGGTGCCATCATGATCGAGAAATTGGGTCGTGACAACTTGGTATCATAGCCTTAGGTTCACCAGTGTCATCGGTATAGGAGCCAATGTCTAGTAGAGTCCTGCGGATCGGGGCGGAGACGTCCGTACTCAATCTTTGGGAGGCTACAGTGACATTTTAGGAAATTTGACTCTTTCATTGCTTCTGTGTCGTGCGTGGAACCCTTGAAATTTCTAGAAATCTCATTTGTTTTACTTCATTCTTCCGCAGATGGTTCGTACGAGATCATCAACATCACGCGAAGATGAGCCTCCCACTCCAGCTAAGGGTCGAGGACGCCCTCGATCAGTGGCACCTGCTAGAGCTACTATGGTAGAGATAGAGCCCGAGCAGCATGTGGATCAGGGGGCAGCCCAGGTACCACCAGCTCCAGTACCAGCTCCAGTACCAGCTCCATTGCCCACTTCTGTGACAGCTCCAGCCGCAGCTCAGTCTCCAGATATTTGGGGATTACTATCGTAGCTTTTGGGTGTGATTGGAGGGTGGCCTTCTAAGGTAGCACAGACATCCGCTCAGGGGGCAGCCCTGGGTGCAAAGAGCTCAGGAGCGCAGCCTTCTACTATGGCTCCCCGTGCGGAGGTCATTCCGGTTCCATCGGTTGCACAACCTCTTGCTCTTCGCCCAGCTATGACAGAGTCAGAGCAGAAGGCATTGGGTAGGTTTTTGAGGTTAGCACCACCGAGGTTTGCTGGTACTTCTGGAAAGGATCCACATGACTTTATTACTACTTGTGAGGAGATGTTGCATCATTTGGGTTTGTTGGAGACTCACGGGGTTGGTTATACTACCTATCAGTTGGAGGGCCCATCGAAGTTATGGTTGAGGGCTCAGGTTGCTTGTAGACCACCATCGTCACCTCATTTGACCTGGTCTAAGTTTTATGAGGCCTTTATGGCCAAGTTCCTACCTCAGAGTGATCGTGAGCGTCGCAGGGAGCAGTTTACTCACCTTATGCAGGGATCTACGATTGTCTCAGAGTATGAGACTCATTTTCATCAGCTAGCACCGTTCGGAGCTATGATCATTCCTACCGAGGCAGATAGGATTCGCAGATTTTTATGGGGTTTGAGGCCAGAGATCAGGCAGCCAGCTAAGATATTGGTCGCCAGTGGTCGGTCATTTCAGGTTATCGTAGACTATGTCCGCACTGTGGAGGACTTATAGCGACATGATCAGGGGTCCAGAGATAAGAGGCCTCGGCATCAGGGTGTCTACAGTGGTTCCAGATATGGTGGTAGAGGTCCTGGCCAGTGGAGCAAGAGTTATAAGCCACAGCAGTACCAGGGCCAGTCCAGCCGACCGGTTCAGGCTTCCCTTCAGACTTTCGATAGTACCCAGTTTGAGCAGGGTCAGAGCAGCCATCAGGGCTATAGCGGCCAGCCTTCGAGGGGTACAGTTTCTGGGGCATCAGGTCGTGGTGGTCATACGGGATCTGCTAGTTCATGTCGACTGAGTAGGCCGTCAGTAGCTTGTTTTACTTGTGGTGCGATTGGTCATTTTGCTAGAGATTTCCCTTAGCAGGGTACAGTTCTGCTGGCCGAGCCTTTACGAGTAGTTCAGCCTCCGGCTAAAAGGGGTGGTCGTCAAGGGAGAGGTGGTGCTCCACGCGGCAGAGTAGGTGGTAGGGATGGCGGTTGGGCAGGTGGAGGTCGTCGTCAGTTTTACGCGGTCCCTAGGAGACCAGAGGCAGAGGCCTCAGATGCTGTGATTACAGGTATGATTTCTGTGTGCCATCAGTCTGCTATGGCTTTATTTGATCCTGGATCCACTTGTTCATATGTATCTGCCTACTTTGTGCCTTGTTTGGGGTGGCTAGTGAGCCATTATATGTTCCTATTTCTGTTTCGACCCCAGTAGGAGATTCCTTAAGTAGTGGATCGGATTGTGAGATCATGTATGCTATCTATTGGTGATTCAGAGACTTGGGGTGATTTGATGATTCTTGATATGCTAGATTTTGATGTGATACTGGGCATGGACTGGTTATCCCCTCACCGTGTGGTTTGGATTGTTATGCCCAAGACCATTACCATAGCTATGCCCGGTGTATCCCCAGTTGTGTGGCAGGGTTCTGTTAGCCATGCACCATCTTGGATCAATCTCTTGTCTTCGAGCTAGGAAGTTGATTTTCCCGTGGGTGTTTAGCTTATCTAGCATATGTCCCAGATGTTAGTGCTTGACCCTACTTCTCTGAGTCTGTTCCTGTGGTTAGAGACTTCCTCGATGTGTTTCCTACCGACCTAGCCAGGCCTTCCACTGAGAGAGATATTGATTTGCTATTGAGTTAGAGCCGGGCACTAGGCCCATTTCTATTTCTCCTTACCGTATGGCTCCTGCTGAGTTGAGGGAGCTTAAGGAGCAGCTCCAGGATCTGTTAGCTAAGGGGTTTATTAGACCTAGTGTGTCACCTTGGGGTGCTCCTGTTCTCTTCGTGAAGAAGAAGGATGGGTCGATGCGCATGTGTATTGATTATCGGCAGCTGAATAGGGTGACAGTGAAGAATAGGTATCCGTTGCCGAGGATTGATGATTTGTTTGACCAGCTTCAGGGTTCAGTCGTGTTTTCGAAGATTGATTTGAGGTCTGGCTACCATCAGTTGAGGATTAGGGCGGAGGACATCCCTAAGACAGCATTCAGGACACGTTATGGCCATTATGAGTTCCTGGTGATGTCTTTTGGGTTGACTAATGCCCCCGCAGCCTTTATGAACTTGATGCACAGGGTTCTTGGCCCGTATTTGGACTCATTTGTGATAGTTTTTATAGACGACATCTTGGTATACTCGCGTAGTAGAGATGAGCATGAGCAGCACTTGAGGGTTATACTCCAGACTTTGAGAGATCATCGGCTTTATGCCAAGTTCTCAAAGTGCGAGTTTTGGCTTGAGTCAGTTGCATTCCTAGGGCACGTGGTGTCTAAGGATTGGATTAGGGTTGACCCGGGAAAGATTTCTACGGTTTGTGATTGGCCTAGACTTACTAATACTACTAAGGTCCGCAGCTTTATTGGGTTAGCTGGTTACTACAGACGGTTCGTTGAGGGATTTTCTTCCATAGCAGCACCCTTGACTATGCTGACTAGGAAGAATGTCCCATTTCAGTGGTCGGATCAGTGTGAGGACAGCTTCCAGAGGCTTAAGGCCTTATTGACTTCAACTCTAGTTTTGACTTTGCCGGTTGAGGGTCAGAGCTTCTCCGTGTACTGTGATGCTTCTGGGGTTTGTCTTGGTTGTGTGTTGATGCAGCAGGGTCGAGTAATAGCATATGCGTCGAGGCAGCTAAAGGTTCACGAGCGCAACTACCCCACTCATGACTTAGAGTTGGCGGTGGTAGTTTTCGCGCTCAAGATCTGGAGGCATTACCTATATGGAGTTCACTGTGAGATCTTCACTGATAACCATAGTCTTCAGTATATCACGAGTCAGCGAGAGTTGAACTCGATACAGAGGATATGGGTCGAGTTACTGAAGGACTATGACTTCACTATTCTGTATCATCCGGGCAAGGCAAATGTGGTAGCGGATGCCTTGAGCCGGAAGGCATTGAGTATGGGTAGCCTAGCTTCTCTTTCAGTTTCAGAGCGACCATTGGCCTTGGACATCCAGTCCTTGGCTAACCGTTTGGTTAGGCTTGACTTGTCCGATCCTAGCAGAGTTCTCGCCAGTATTGAGGTTCGTTCTACTTTGATTGATCAGATTCAAAGCCGTCAGTTTGAGGATCAGCAGTTGTGTGACCTTCGTGATCGGGTTGTTCAGGGTGAAACCAGCCAGGCTACTCTAGATTCAAATGGGGTTCTGAGGTTTGATAGTGGCCTTTGTGTTCCGAGGATTAGTGATTTGATTCAGTTGATACTTCATGAGGCACATTGTACTAGATACTCCATTCACCTTGGCACAGCAAAGATGTATAGAGACTTGAGACAGCTTTACTGGTGGAGTTTGTATGAAGCAGGATATAGAAAATTTAGTATCTCGGTGGTTGAACTGTCAGCAGGTTAAGTTCGAGCACATGAGACCTGGTGGTTTGATGCAGCGACTTTCCATTCCTGAGTGGAAGGATTACTATGGACTTTGTTGTTGGTTTGCCTCGTACTTCTCATGGGTTTGATTCCATATGGGTGATTGTTGATAGGCTGACTAAGTCAGCACATTTCTTGCCGGTTCATACTTCTTATGGTGCAGAGAGGTTAGCTCAGATCTACCTTTGTGAGATTGTTCGGTTGCATGGGGTCCCAGCTTCTATCATTTCAGACCATGGCACTCAGTTCACATCTCAGTTCTGGAGGGCTATTCAACGAGATTTGGGTACAGAGGTTCATCTTAGTACCGCTTTCCACCCTCAGACAGATGGCCAGTCCGAGAGGACCATTCAGATTCTGGAGGACATGCTTCGGGCCTGTGTTCTTGACTTTGGAGGTTCTTAGGATCAGTTTGTTCCCTTGGCAGAGTTTGCTTATAATAACAGCTTACATTCGAGTATCGGCATGGCAGCTTTTGAGGCTTTGTATGGCAGGCGTTGCAGATCACCGGTAGGTTGGTTTGACAGTTTTAGTTCTAGGCCACAGAGCACAGATTTCCTTCGAGATTCCTTAGACCGAGTATGAGTGATTCAGGACAGACTTCGGGCAGCTCAGAGCAGGCAGAAGAGTTATGCTGATCGTAGGCTTCGTGCCTTGGAGTTTAGTGTCGGTGACTTGGTGTTTCTCCGTGTATCGCCCATGAAGGGCGTGATGAGATTTGGTAGGTGGGGCAAGCTTAGCCCCAGGTACATTGGACCGTTTGAGATTCTTCAGAGGGTTGGTAGCGTTGCCTATCAGCTAGCCTTGCCTCCGATGTTTTCAGCTATACATCCTGTATTTCATGTTTTGATGTTGCGTCGGTATGTCCCAGATGATTCTAATGTGTTGCAGTGGGATTCAGTTCAGTTGGGTGAGGGTATAGCCTTTGTTGAGGAGCAGGCAGCTATTTTGGCCAGAGATGTCAGGAGATTGAGGTCTCGAGAGATCCCGGTTGTTAAGGTTCAGAGGAGGCACCGTCCAGTCGAGGAGGCTACCTGGGAGACTGAGAGAGATATGTGGGATCAGTATCCGCAGCTATTTTAGCCTTCAGGTACCCCCTTGACCTTGACTTTCGAGGACGAAAGTCCGTTTTAGTAGTGGATGATGTAATGACCCTTCCGGTTATTTCCACGTATACGTTTTCCTTGAACCGTTAGAGCTTGTTTGTAGTGGCCCCAAGTCACTTAAGGCTCGTCAGGACCGTTATTTCGGTGTCGGGTCCATTTGTTTGGTCGCATTATAAGTTTTGAAGTCAAGCAAGTCGGCAAAAGTTATCGTAAGTTCTTTAATAAATTTTTTGAACTTTGGGTAAAATGTCTCAGGGCTTTTCTCCCAATATATAAAGAGTTAGAAGTTCCCCGAAATACCAAATCGAAGGTCTACGAGTCTAGTTTCCAACGCACAAAACCTCACGTCCAACTGATCTCTGAGTAAAACGTTATGACTGTTTTACCGCGGACTGTCTGGCAGAAAACGGGTTGCGAACCGGGTCGCGAATCGGGTCGGGTCAAAATCGATTTAAAGCCTCGACTTCACGTTTTAAAATGCCATTTCAGTTCTAAAACAGTGAGAAAACATAAGGGAGGGTTCCGAGGGAGTTCTTGAGTATCAAAATCGTGCGATGGTGAATTGCGAACCTAAATACGAGAATTTATTAACATCGCG